>PVJO010008947.1:0-71702 GCA_004026905.1 Hystrix cristata | reverse complement strand
ACTTCCTTAGACTTTAGTTACACTGCTTTTCTTTTTAAAAAGTTTTATTAGTCATTTGTCTTTCTCTTTTCTTATGCTTTTAAATATTTTTGAATAGACACCAATGAAGTCACAGGTTTGTCTATCACTGATGGTCAATAAAGGGTCATTGTTATGGTTTGTGTCTAGATGTTCCCCCAAAGCCTTATGTGGTAAGAGATAGCTGGATCTAGAGTGTGTGATTACCAAGTTAATCCAGTGATCGGTTTGGCATGGTTCTGCTGGGATCAAGGATGTGACACTAAGATTAAGGGTATTAGGATTAAGGGTGGGAGTACTGCCCACCCTAAAGACAGGTAGCCTGGATAAAATATAAAATACAGGAAGAAGGTGGCTAGTTGCTTGCTTGCATCCCTTGCTGGCATCCCTTGCTTACCTTGCTGACTTCTGCCTGTCTGCCATGCCACCCTGCCTCAGACCCAGCTGACTGTGGACTGAAACCTCTACAGACTGTGAGCTAAATAAACCTTTCTTCCCCTAACTTTAGGTGTCGGGTATTTTGTCCCAGCAATGAGGGAAACGTAACTAAGACAGCCATCTTGTCTCAGTTAAAAAAAAACAGACCAAAAATAAGAGAGAGAGAGAGAGAGAGACAGAGAGAGAGAGAATAAGAAGAAAGGAAGAAACATAAGCTAGATTTTATTTTTAGATATGGAAGGATATCTAGAAGGAAAAAAGGATCATCCAGAAGCATATATAAAATAAAAAATAGCATAACTGGTTATACTAAAATGTCTATTTTTTCAAAAATACAAATTTTAAAACAGGAAAGATAAGTAAATAAACAGGACAAGCTTGTCACTTACAATCAATAAAATACTAATATATATATTGCCTACACAACTTCTAAAAATCAGTTTGCAAAGAGCAGAAACAACTTACCAAGATATGATATGATTATGATATGATTAAGATATGATAGAAAGTAATTAAGTATCTGTGGTACTTGCATGTAATGAAATATTATGTATTTAACAGACATCTCAAAGCAGCTATATCCACTATACATAAATATATCAGAAGGCATACTGTACAATATATGTCATATGATCTTTATGAGAAAGAGAGTACACAAAGACCTTTGAAAGAATTTAAAACAAACCACTACAGAAATAAGGGATTACAAGAAAATTGTAGAATTCTCCATAGTCTTACTTTTTACAATGAATTTTTATCATTTTTACGGACCAAAAATAAAGTTCTTTGTATTTAAATATTGATTTGCAACTATGTATGCAAAATGATATTTAAATACTTCTAAATACTTAGCAAATTTTAAATAGACTATAGTATTATGAGAAAGTAAAATTAGAATTATAAAATACTTAAAAATCATTCATTCAAAATATTAAGTATGTACCATAAAATCAGCCCCTTTATTGACACTGGGGATACAACAAGCAGTTTGTCTTGGATGTAGAATGGGGCGATGCTGAAATAGAAGACAAAATGGTGTGTGACTATCACTTGCACCCGGGGACCTGATCTGACGCACGAGGGGAAAGATTCAAGCAGAAATTGATGGTCAGCTGTGATGAGAACCGTTTGAGAGGCAGGCGTAGTCGGGGTCATGGCAGGACCCAGTCCGAAGATAACACAGCGCCAGGAAGAGGACCACTTTTGCTGCACAGTGAATAAAACCACTTTGGCCTGAGAGTTGCTTCTTTCTCTTGTTGAGAATGGGAAAAAAGAAAAATTATACTGGTTCTGGAGGAGCAACGAGACACGCACATCTTATGACTCAAGCAAGATTCAAAGAAGAATTTGCGCGATACCAAAACTCTAACATGACCAAAGGGGAGCAAAATCTGGGCCACCTCTGACTCATCTTTAGATCCACAGGATGATGAAGCTGAGGACATTCGGTCCACATGGAAAATAAAGCAAAAATAATTATTTTAGAGGAATGCTTTTTTACAAAGACAAATGCTGAATTTTAAACTCAGGGTCCCACAAGTTGACATATCTGCTGTAAGCCACTATAATTGTGAAAATTTTGACTACTCTTTCATTATTTGACTTCATTTTTACTTTTTGAAGCGTATTGGTGATATAAAACTCTAATATTTCTCGCTTTAGTTGTTTTTACTTTGCATAAAAGGAAAAAAGTAACTGAAAGTATATTGCTTGAAAATATCCTTTGTCTTTTTATTTTATGAAAAAATAAAACAAAAATTCATAACCAAATAATAGAATAACAACAGTTATTTCACTGTGTATCATATTCAAAGTACTCAGTACAAGACATAAACCAAAAAGATTCTTACAAAAGAAACAAACACGTAATAACACAAATTTTCTTTTCAATGAACTAAGAATAACTCTTAGTATAAATGAAATAATTTAGCAAACATTGAAATGTATTTAAAACAATGCGTGGTGGACTTATTATTGTGGTCAACTTGAGCAGAAACGCAAACCTGGACTGAGATGGCTCTGGGCATAGAGGATCCACCTGAGGATTGTTGCCAACACAAAAGGAGAACAGCAGCAGAAGACAGGGGCCAGCTGTTTCCCAGGAGAAGCTCTGTTGTGGCTGGTTCTCCTGAAGGGAACTTGGCCATTCTAGTCACAGAAGGAGCTCGGGGCTTTGCTGTTGTCGAATGTGGTTGCTGTTCGCTTCAGGGGACCCCTTGTCTTCATCTCTGCTGTGAGCATCGTATCCTGTTTCCAGTAAAGATCTCTAGTGCAGACATGGATGTACATGGGATGTTGCTGTGGGCTCCCAGCCCTTGATTGGCTCTTTTGGGTCTCCAGTGCATAGATGTTTTGCACTCTTCTTGCATTTGCCTTGTGTCTGTGAATGCTGTAACTTGTATTTGTCCTGTATTAAATCTGCTCTCTTGCAAACCATTGACTCTAGAAAAGTGACGAATACACAGTGGAATATGTAATTTGGGGAAGTATTTGAACGTCTCTCTGCTTCCCTCTTATCTCCATTTCTCTCTCTCTCTCTCTCATCTATCTATATATGGTACTTCTCATATAAGAGAAGCCACACAGTACTTGAAATACAGTATTTGTGTGTCTTATTTTTCCCAGTATTACATGGACAAAGGACTAATAGCAATCAAAATTATATGATGAACTTAAATATCTTTATCCTTATTTACTGACTGAGAAATATATCAGCCAGTAAGCAGGGAGCTAATTGTTTACTTTTGGAATATGAAATAATACTTTCAAAGAGTGGAATGTGTGATAAATTATCACATGATATGTTTCTAAATTATGCCTTAGTTAATGAATGATTTTCCTCTTCATCATGTTCTAGTTTTAGGTCTTGACCTGTGTATGAAAGTCGTCCTATAGCAACAAGACATAAGTAAGTCTTGTTGCTATAACGTTATGTTGTTCTATTGAACACTTAATACGTAGCTTATCTGTATTTAGATATAGTGCTGGTATGAAATAGCCACAAGCTTCAAAAATGTATTCCAAAAGCAAAACCAAAGAATTAAAATACCTTATTAAAGATCTTTTGTTTTGTTTTTCCCCAGTACTGGGCATTGAATCCAGAGCCTCGCACATGCTAGGTAAGCCCTCCAACAAGAGCTACATCGTAAGTCGTCCCTCCACTGTTTTGAATTAGGGTCTCACTACATCACTTGCGGGCTGGCTTCAGATTTGCAATCCCCTTACCTTAGCCTTTAAGTAGACTAGCTAGGATGACAAGTGTGCACCACTATACCTAGCCACTAATGATATTTCTTAATAAACATTTATGGAAATGATAGTATTTCAGATAAGTTGTATTAAGTAAAATGCATGTTTAAATTAATTTCACTTGTTTCTTTTTACTTTATTATTATGACTACCAGAACATTAAAAAAATCAGTTTTTGTTTCATTTATAATTCTAATAAACAGTACTATCCAAAGAGATTAAAATTAAAAAAGGGAGAAAAATTTTCTAGGCAGAGCAAGGTAATTATATGCCTACTCCTAAATGTGTTCTAAAAATAGGAAGAAATTCTGAGTTGTAGAAGTTTAGCAGTTATGTAAACTGCTAGGACAGTACCCAGATCTTCTATGTTTTTTCATCACTTTAAAAAATTCATTTTATTTTTTATTTCATTTCATGTATAATTAACATGTCTAAGTGTATCTATTTAAGAGGTACAAAGCAATACTTTGATATATTTGCACATTTTGAAATGACCAAAGTAACTAGCATATATGTCACCTCCAATATCTGCATTTCTTTATGATAACATATAAAATCATCTCTTTTAGCTCTTTTGAAATGCACATTACTAAATATAGGCCACTTTTTTGCTGTATCTTACATCAAGAAATCCTTCACCGAGCTCAGTAAAGGTTAAATCAATTTAACTCATATTATTTTGAAAACAATCTTTTCATCATTTGGTTTTATTTATGCAGAATAAGATGCTGAAGGAATTTTGCTTTTTTTCACTGATTTCTTGTACTAATTTTTTAAACTGTTATGAAGCAAGATGTTAGGTTTTTAAAAAGTGAAATTCACACCCTAGTGGTTTTGTTCATTAATGTTGGTGTTTTGAGATCTGAAGCCCGAGGCCACCCACTTCTTTCACCCTTTCCAGCCGAAGAGAAAATGAACAGCAGGTTAACACCTGCTTTCTGTGGTGGTTGGTAGTCAGCACTGGGAGACTTGCTGGCGTTTTCAGCTACACAAAGACGGAGAGGGCTGGGAAAGGATGCTGATTATTTAACACCAGTGTCTGACAGAAAGCTTGCGCTAATAGTGTGAAAGGTGGGACATCTAGGAAACTGCAGGCTCAGACATTTGAAAGTTCTGTAGCGAAAGCTCCTTTGTCAAAAGAGCTGGTTACAGCTCTGACAGCGCACCCGCTCTATTTGTGTCTTGTGGCGTTTCTGTCACCTGCGTCATGGGCGAGGTGTAAACCAAGCCTGTAGGCACAGCTGCATGGCCAAGTGCAGCCTTGTGGATTGGGAGGCATGGTCATCTGACTCTCACTGCTTGTCATTTCCCTACAAAGAGTTAAATGCCAACTCCTGTTACCAAAAACAGGGCTGGGGGATAGTGTTTGGCTTAG
Source organism: Hystrix cristata (assembly GCA_004026905.1). Lineage (NCBI taxonomy): Eukaryota > Metazoa > Chordata > Mammalia > Rodentia > Hystricidae > Hystrix > Hystrix cristata. Next base: position 66,622 of record PVJO010008947.1, on the reverse strand, counting down.
GAAGGACGAAATACCTGTAAAACAAATCTCATAATTAAGCTCCAAACTATTTATCCAGTATTAATATCTCTTTTAACTTGACAAGAAGGTTCATAAGGGCAGGGATTTTGCCTGTTTTCTTCAGTTTTAACCCCAGTTCTATAATATGGCTTAACAGGTTTAATAGTAGGTTTTCTGTAAATACTTGGTATTTCTATAATTGTATCAATACTAGCTTTTGCAATTTTGTATGTATTTCTCCACATGCCAGTTTCTTTTCTTTTCTTCTTTTAATTTGGTCAACTAAAAGGAACCAATGTATGTATAAGTTCTTCCTGGATATATAATGATTAAAGAGTAATTAAGTATTTGTATTTTCATGCTTTTTTTTTTTTCTTAAAGTTATTCTACTTCGAGCCTTTTCTGGTGTGTGATTTACTTAAAAAATGCCCTGATCTCTCTGTTTGTCATTTCTGTGTGACCATCCGTCTATGAGCCTGCCCTTTACCATACTGCCTGTATCATGTAGGTTTATTGAGCATCACTGTTACTGTATTACTTATCTGCATTTTGGTCTTCTGATTTCCAATCAGAGTCACAAGTCAGACTGTGCTTATAGTATTCTAAGACTTCTCTAGCCTGCATCCCCAAACCTTTCTAAATTCCTCCTTCAAACCAATTACAAGGGCTTCTAAACAATGTGGAAAAAATATACAGCCATAGCGATGATTCTACTTGCCTGGCTTCAATTTCCTTTATTAGTCATTGTTCATCACTAGGACACAATACCTGACACAACCTTGAGGAGTAGTGGTTTATTTGGCTCACAGGTTCAGAGGATTCAGTCCATTGCTGGCTGCCTCCAAGCTGGGAACATCATGGCAGAAGAGCATAGTAGAGCAAAGCTGCTCACTTCATTGTGGCTGGCAACCAGACCAGGAAAATAATGCCAGAGAGGAAGGATGCCAGGAACTAAATATAATCTCCAAGGTCATATCTCCATGACCCATCCATACACATTCCAAAGTTTACTTCACTGATCCTCGATGAGCTCCGAAGCCAGTGAAGTTGAAATCTATCTTAACTGTCTCAACACAACCTGATCCATATGTTTTACAGCTGACCATAGAGAATTAAGACAAGAGCCTATGTCTGCATTTAATAGATTTTCTTTTTATCGTCAGGATAATGCTCCAAATTTCTAACATGTCAGTTTTAATTTGTATTATAAGGAACAGAGCTAGTCTTAGAGGATTACTGAAAAACAGAATCATTAAACTTTGGGCCTTGGTTTTTGCAACACTATGACCACGGGGTGGGGGGTAATGGAGCAGAGAGATAGGAAGGCACTGCCGCCGGGAAACTGTTTATGAGTCTGGAAATTCCACATTTCATGTTGTGCCAAGTGACTTCAATAGAACATGAAACAGACTTGATTTTTTCTAAAGTCAAAATGACTTCAAATTTTGGATGGTTTTGTATATTTCATTTTAACTCTAAATGATAATGGGTTTTTTGAAGTACTTTTAAGTGTCATATAATAATTCTCAGTTTACTGAAATCATTCAGCAAAAAAAAATTTAGCTGAACCATACGAGGTACTTGTTCAAAGATAAACAAGTAATGAGGACTGAATTTAAATGCATACAGTGTCTTACTTAGGATGGATGACATAATTTTTTTTTTTTTTACATTAGTGTAAAAGCAATGCACATTCAGTAGAAAAGGTGCTTTGGATGTTGATGTTATCTTGGGGTAGCTGTTAGTGGCAGGACAATCTCTAAGCCTGCTAGGCAGTGACATCAGGAGTCTGCTCCAACCCACCTGGATCATAAGAGCGAACAACCATCACAGTACGCCGTTGCCAGCTATGATGCTGGGTAAGTTAGGTGTGTTTAACAGATCTTTAAATTATTTCCAATTCGTGATGGGTTACATCCCTGTCATTAGGCGATACCTATTATTCTTGCATGTGAAGGAATGCACACCCCCCCTATACACAAGTGCACGGAAGTCCATTATAGAAAATGTGCTCACCTCATGTAAGATCAAATGCCCATGAGAGCAGAAAGGAGCACTAATAAAGGTGACTTTATTAGTTGGGCTCCACAGATATGGCGACTTTACACCAAGCAGTGAATGTTAATCTTATATAAAAAGGGCTTAATCTTATTAGGTCACCTGGAGGTTGGAGTGGACAAATGGGCATGGCACATGCAGTAGAAGTAAAGGCAACACAGTGTCCAATTGACACTAAGTAGTCTAGCTATTCTAATTACTAGAAAAAAGGTTGTGGAAGGTGAGATTATGTACACCTGAAATTTAAGATGTATAAGATGTAGTTGGAGATTTAGCTCAGTGGTAGAGTGCTTGCCTGGCAAGGGCAAGGCCCAAAATTCAATCCCCAGCACCCAAAAAACAAAACAAAGCAAAACAAAAACAAAAATATATGTATAAAATGAGGAACTAGGAATTTTAATTTGGAAACAAAAGAAGCTATTAGATAAAATAAAATGGATAAATATAAATTGTTTTTAAAATTATAATACAAAAGATAAAAATGAGAGTGCTCAAATTGTTTTTGTAGGATTTATTAACCATCAAGCATGAATAAATATTTCAACATGTAAAGTGAGTTAAGTGGTAAACACCTTGAAATGTATGTATAGGTCTACATGATCATGTAGTGTGATGATGAATATTATATAATTTGAGACTATATGAAAAAAATGCCTGCAGAAACTGTACAGGAGAACAGGAAAAAGTAGGTTAGATCTTTTAGAAATTTGTGATTTAAGATATATTACAACATCAACTAAGATATTGCAGACGATTTTGATTTACTAGTTAAATTAATTCCTGTTGTTAGGCGAACTTATTTTTCCCCTCCCTCCATGCCCTTTTTCGGAGAATTGGATATTTCCAAGCTACCCTCTAATAACAGTGTAGGTGACATTTGTCTCTTCAAGAGAATAGAGCAATTTCAAAAGTGGCAAATATAATCTTATTAGAAGCAGGACCCTCAGGCATTAAAATGAGGTCACAGACAGACCTTCCACAGGTAGCAGCTGACTGGTTGCTTCTCAGATTAGTTGTGTGTCTGCAGCTCTGTGTGGATATTGGTCTGCTTGTTTTCTGATGAATCATTCTCCTAATGGACTATCAAGGACTTGAATATATCCATCAGTGATGCGGAACATAGCTCCCACACTTTCCTGAAATACCTTCAAACTAATTTGGTAAATTATACCCATGGTAAGAGTTATATGGCATGTCACAAAAGATCAAGCTTTTTGGTATAACATCCTTTCCTTGAAAGATTTATATTCCCTGTTTTGCTACAGAGGCTTTCAAAAGAGAAGGTTTACAATTAATATCTATTTTTTTCTGTTCACAGGAATATATAGCATTCAGAAAGTTCAAGAACACATATAAGAGTTTGATAGCCAATTTTTAAAATCTGTAATAAATATTTTAAACATTACTGTTTTCCCATACACAATATTATTCCTGCCATAAATAAGAAAGCTTATATACAAATATATTAGTAGAGAATAGTGTTGTATATTATGGAGTCATACACTCTATTATTTGTGCATATTTAAAATAAAATTTATCATTTTTCTCTAGCTTTGAACTGTTCTCTAGAATATGTGAAATATATTTGATATCAAATCAAAATATGCCTGTGCTTGTTAGAGATTCCATAGCTGCTTACTTGTTATAAAAACATACTCTAAAAACTATTTATTAATCTCAAGGCACACTACTTCAAAAACACTTTAATATATTTGTGAGATGGTGCATGTTTCTAATTAGAAATTAATATACATACAGGGAAAGAAAAGTTGGAGAATGTAGACAAAGGGTAATACATTTAACATTCAACTCACATAGGATTTTAGTATAAGCTATAATTACTATTTTAAAAGTGTGAATTTGAAGAATAACTTGCATTCTTTTATTAAAACTGTTAGTAAGAAGTTAAACAAAATACTGGAGAGCAATATTTGGCAAAACGCTCATTCTCAGCTCTCGGTGAGGTGTCCACAGTGCCCTGTGTGTGTGAGAGGACAGGAGAGGGACTCATTTGGCTTTGTCATTCCTATATTTTTATATATATGGAGTCTTACATTAGATTTTGCTTTCTTTACTGTACATAAATTTTAAGGTAATTTTTAGAGTGTTTTTTTTTCTTGTGTTATTTTTTGCACAGGCAAAGGAAAATAAGCTCCATTTTGTTCCTATCAAAGCAAAGGTAACCATTAAAGTAGGTATTGTTAGAGATGGGAAGGATATATTTGGTATTAATTTTTAAAGTTTGTGACAGAATATTTAAAAATAACCATGCATAGCATGTGATGTCTTCTTAAAGCCTCCAAGTAGAGAAAATAATCTGATATCCAAGAGAACTTTATTCATAATTTCTCACCTTGCATTAAAGATTGTAGTCTGGAGCCCCCCATCTGAAGGAGAGGAGAGTTGAACAAGGGTCATATAAAATACTTTATTACATTTTTTAGAAAAAGTGGCTATGACAATATCAATGTGAAGAAGAAAATGACAACCAATTGTATGGGGACTTCGTCTCTCCTAAACATACGCCTGGAGAAGTTTAGAAAGGACTTCACTATTACTGCACAAACTTGTCCACGTTGGCTATTCTAACAGTGTATGAAGACAGCTTTCATTGACGATTGATGTAAGTAAGTTACAAAGCATATTAATCTAAGTTATATTTAACTGAGTTAGAAGAGTCTAACCAAGTTAGGAAGTTAACTTGATAAGCTTTTTCTCAGCTGGTATCCCATTCCTACTGCTGTATCACACAGATGCTGACAAAGATGCTAATCGCTCACTCAATAACCCCCGAAAAGAATAATTTATTTAAAAATTATCTATGAAACCATATGGTCCTGAAAAGCAAAGTTGTGAAGCAATATTTTGATCAAGAAATTTGCCTGAGCCATAATGAAGACTTATGTGCACAGACTCTCTGGTCAAGAATGGAAGTTCTTAGACTCTGGTTTTGCTGTGTGCTTGCTTATGTGACCTTGGGCAAAATATTTGATGTCGCACTTCTAAGCACTTTCTGCTTTTGTCAGTGAGGTCAATAAGAGTGTTTACCTCAGAGTTTTGTTGGGAGGGCTTTATGAGTTAACTTATTCTTTATTAAATTAACATCAAGCTGCAATACAGTATATTTATTTTCTTAGACTAATATAGTAACATTTTCTGATGGTTGCATTTGTGGCGAGTGATACTGAGGAAATGTTTTGGATGGTGAGGTTAACTTCACGTTTGCTTTCAGAACCTTAGGTATGTATTGATTTTTTTTTATTATATGCCTGCTTTATATTAGTATAAATAGGTTAAAAGTAAAACATACCTTTAAAATTTATGTGCAATTTGAGATGGAGCTGCATCATTCTAAAACCATGTGTGTATATTTTTTGCGTAGAAAGGAGTTGGATCCATATGTTTTTCTTTGTTTGTTTTTGAGAATCAAATCTCTTGGAAGAACTCTTTTTGCTTATTGATTAAATGTTAAATCTAAGATTACAAATTACTTACGTTCTTCTAAGGAAACTAGCACTAGAGATAAACGCTGGCAATGCTTTTCTGAGGCTGTAGTGATATGGAGTGAAAATTAACCAGTATGATAAAAAATCATACTGAATCATCCTGAATAGAAATAAACATTTGTGAAATCACAAAAAGGAGGTTGTCATTTAGTACAAAGGATTCAGTTACCAATAGATCGTACCGTAGGGTTACTCTGCAGATATTTCAGATTCACTCTGTCTCTGATTATATATAGTGAAAATGTGCTTATAGCTCAAAAACAATGAAAACAATGAAACTAATATTACCTTGTTTATTAAATACAGTAGAGTTCTCCAGAAAAACAGAAGCAAGAGAATGTTTATTTACAGAGAAAGACAGAGTGAGAGAGAGATAGAGAGTGGCCTCGGATGAGAGCTTTAATTGTGTGGGTCACAAATCTGAAATCTGCAGGTCAGAAGATTGGAGTCTTGAGGAAGAATTAAGATGGTAGTCTCTTGTCCAGATGTAATCTCGAAGTATGACCCCTTCCTTACCTGAGGACTTCACTCATTTTTTCCTAAAGACTTCAATCGAAAGGATGAGATCCACAAACATTATGAGTCATAATCTGCTTTACTTACAGGCTGGTTAATCACATATAAACGGAACCTCCACAGAAACACATACACAGGTGTATGGCCCAAAGTTTGAGCCCTGTAGACTAGACAGCTTGGGACACAAAATTAGCCAGCACTCGTGTACTAAAGACCAAAGCTAGATATGTATTTGAGATCAGTTGCATGCCAGTTAACCTTAGTTGTCAATTTGTCTGGATTAAAACACCCCTGAGCGGGGCTGGATGGGGTGGGGTCAATAATCACGAGGGGTGATGCTCATAGCTGAGCCTGTTTCGGAGGTGGCCTCAGGCATGTGTCTGTGGGGTCTGGCTTTGGCTGGCTGGCACCCTCCAGTGCTCTTCCCTGAATGGCCAGCTTGCTCCATCTGGTCCTTCCACTATGATGTTCTCCTCTTGAAGCCAGTCAGTCAGTCTCTGAAACCAGAAGCCAGGTTAAAGCACTCTTCCTCAAAGCACTGCAGGTCAGATAATTTGGCCACAGTAACAATACATACATTTATTTTAGAAAGAAAATTTGATATTTTTTAGTTTAACTATGGGTGAAATAAGCCAAAAAGTAATGCTTATTCCAAAGTCATCTTCCTTTGCCCAACACTTCCCCAATACTCCCTGCTACCTCCCCCAGCCCCCAGCACCTAGTAAGCACCATTTTACCATTCTACTTTACCTCTATGAAACCAACGTGTGTGTGTGTGTGTGTGTGTGTGTGTGTGTGTGTGTGTGTGTGTGTACGCGTGTATTGCTGGGTTATTTTATTTGTGAAGTTAGGTCTTTCCAGTGAACTACATTGCAAGCCCTTTTGTTTTCATTTTGAGACAGGGTCTCTCTAAATCATTAAATTGTCCAGGCTGCTATGGAATTTGCCATCGTCCTGCTTCAGTCTCCCAGTGGGTTGAGAGTATAGGATGTGCCTCCAAACCAAGTTGAGACATACATTTTTAGGTCCTACATATGAGTGGTATCATGTGGTAATTGCCCTCCTACGTCTGCCTAATTTCACTTAACATAATACCTTCAAAGGTGTTGCATCTTGTTGCAATATTTCTTTTAAACTGAGCAGCATTCCATTGGGCACATATGCTGTATTTTCTTTGTTCATCCCCCGAGCACCTAAGTCGATTTCATTTATTGGCTATTATAAATAACGCTGCAATAAAATGGTTACTATAATTAATAATTTATATTTTTTGAGAAACGCTAAAGCAGTGGATATAAAGTGTTCTTAACACAAAAACGGTAACTTTATTAGGCAACTCATGTCAATTAGCTACAGCTAGTCATAGTACAGTGTATATATACTTCATCCATTGTATTGTGTATGGATAATGCAGATAATTTTGATTGTAAGTAAATAAAATAAATTCCACCATCCAAAAAAGGGATTCAATTTCTACACACTGTCTTTTCATTTTATAGGACCAGCGTTTACTGCACAGGGATCTTCTAATTATCAATCCCAAAGGACTGGGAAAGAATTGGGAAGACATTTTTCATAGTTTCCTGAAGGATGATGCGAACTCGAAATGCGTGATTATAGTTTTATGTGGTACTGGGTGACAATTGAAAAATAAGAAATAGGGAAAATCAGAGCAAATATTGAAGGCAGGCACATATGTCCCTCTCTAGTCTCCACTTCTCTCTCAAGTCCATCATTTCCGCTGATGGATTTTCATTTTATCCTCTCGTTTCACCATCGAGAATACCTGCCTTCTACTCAACCGCCTTTAACAAAATGTGTCTTCAGAACCTCGCACGCCTCTCTCACGACAGATGCGACTCTTAAGCTAAAGGAGTGAGTTATTGTATGTAGCTACAATGTTAAAAGACTTAGGCAGGGTCGCTTTCCTGTGGTTTTCCCAGGAAAACATTTTCATTTGTCACCCATTATGGCTCACCCAACGAAGCACAGTATGATTTTTTTTGCCAGTAGAATCGAAATACTAGAGTAGCGAGGCAGAATTGGTTCAGAGATTTGTGTTCTAGATTTAGTACCTGATTTTCACCTTTACAAAGGAATCTATAAACACATAAAATGTATCAAGTCTAATATCTGATATATAAAACGCTTAATTTTTAACTGTCTCCTCCCCCTCCTCCTCCTCCTTTGCAAAGGAACTAGCTGAAAATAACACTTAATTTTGACTATCAAATTTTGTCATGGCTTAAAATTACTTCAGGTAACCACCTAATAGATCTATGAAGGCACTACAAGTTATCATAACAGAATTTATTTTAAAAAGCCAATTTATTTCTTCTTTTTTTTTAACTGTGATAGCAAAATCCCTAAGCAATTTCCAGTGCTACTAAAATACAGATCCTGCTATCCATTAATACTTTCTATTTTTTAAATATTCAGTGAACTTCATAACACCATGTCTTTTTATTTTTGGTGTTTCTTTTTAGAAATGATGTATCTCTCTTTGACCAGACATTCTGTCCCTAATAAAATGATACCAGTAGTAAGACTTCAAAAGATAGTCCATTTTACTATTTAGCAATCTAGTGCTAAAGAATATTTTCTTTTAAAATGAAATAATATGCTTCATTCCATAAAATCTATATGGATTCTTGCTGGAGAAATAAAAACCTCACATAACGATTATCACATGCTAATATAGTTTCCTTTTTAAAGGTTATGTGTTCAAACTTCTTTTTTTTTTCAATTTTGAAGTGGATAAAATTGTTTCTTGACCCTTTTACAATTCTGATTATCTTTCTAATGCATTCTAAATTTTAGTATACATCTTAAGGTGAATATAAACTGAAAATAGTACATAAAAAGAGTGCAGAAGATAGTGAAACTATAACACTAGAGATTATATAGTGCGGTGGGAAAATCCTGGCTTTTATAATAAAACAAACTTTTTTAATCCTAGGTTTACTTACTAGCTCTGAGTAACTGACTTAACTTCATTAGCAAAATGATGAGAGAATTATATCAATAATAAGGTATCATGAAAATAAAGTATAACAACCTGTTGAAGTCTCCCATGGAAATATACATATATTTACCTGTCTCTTATCAAGGAAAATTTATTTCAGTATCGTAAAACATCTGTTCTAAATATTTTCCATGCCACCTGATAACCCAGTTTTATATGCCCTCACACTACATTCAAGGCTTCATATTTGTTCTTACAAATCCAAATTTTATTTATGGTCAGTGTTTCTATGAATTCTTTTTAATCTTTATTCCATCACATATGTAATTAGTTAAGCAACTTGATTGTGTCACCACTTTTTTTTATTGCTTCTTTGTGTGTGTATTCACCCAAATCATGGGTAAAATCTTTGTACACAATGTCACCTACCAACCCTTCATTAAACGTCTATTGAAAACAAACGAGCGATTGAAATCATTAGTCCTCCTGGTACATCCTCCACAGCTCTAGCCAATATGTAGACCAGGCCAATGGGGTTAAAGCGTGTTTCTTGTAGGGAAAAAAGACATTGATTTGTCTTTGAAATCCAATTTGACGCTATCTCTAGTTATAGACATCCATTTATATTTTTCTCTTTGATGCATTTCTTATTTTTTAAAAATTCTGCATCACTTTGATTAATTGAATAAGTTATGATTTCATTTTATCTTTACAATTGGCTTATTAAAGATATTTTCTCATTTTATTCATTTTTGATTACTGATCTAGAATTTATAGCATGCATCTTTATGTTTTATGTTCACCAAACATTCATAAATATTTTAATGCATCTAAACTTTAATATAGCCAATTTTGTGATAATTACTTGAAGTGTTACAGTGGGATAATTTACAATCCTTGTAAGTAAAACATTTTACAAGCTTAAATAGCTTATGCAAATTTTATGAATTAAATGAGTAGGTATTGTCGATCCAGATCCTTAAGCATGCCAGTGCCTGCTATGAACTTTTTCAAATATTTTATAATGTTCAGTTTATATAATCACAAATCTGAATCCAATAATTATGTATTTTAATTCAAAGTAAATTATTGTATTACTGAATGGTATTAATCTTGCTCATTGTAAATTTCCAAATGAACTATATCGGTTCTATGAATATAATTTACTTCATTTATATTTAATTTAAAAATTCGGTCAGGATTGAGAAGGTAATTTGCTAATTCTGAGAGAAGTGTTAGCATTTTCAAGCAAAGGAAGGCTATTAAGATAATAATTTGTAATGTTAAATCTGACCTTGTGAAATAATTGACAGTATTTATCCAAGACCAGAGACAATACACTCCTACTAGAGAGTCAGAGACTCTGTGTGACTGCCTTGATGCTTTGGTAGACACACATTCAAAACACTCACGTGTATGGATAACATGGTTTCTACGTCTGCACGCCCTTCAATTAGCTTTCTCTAATCTGATGTCACTAGATGAAAAACTTTGCACCTATTCAAGTTTAGACAGCATTATCGATTTCTCAGTGTAGTCTGCATTTCTTTAGCTTGAAGCAACAACTTCATATTTATTTTAATAATATTCTATTGAATCTTAAATATCCCCCACATTTTTCCTCTGAAATGACAACTCTATATGTAACTTTCATAAACATACAATCCATTCTAAATGTTTTCTGAGAATCTACCTGTCATTTCTGGATTGAATACTTCCCCTTATTTTGAAGCACTTACCTATCATTATTTTGAGAGCAGTTTTACCACCTATTTTTCTTTTATTATAATTTTGTTAGGGTTACTGGCAGATGTGAAGAAATTATACCTATGAATTCGTTTGACTTCACAGGATAAATTTTCTGACCTTGGTGCCCTAATCTCATTTAAAACAATTTCATGTTTTCTTACACTTATCTCATTGGACTTGCCTCTATCTTATTAATTTTGCTCTTTCTAGTTTTTGTAACTTGAGAAAACTGAAGTAAAATTTGTCACATATTTTTCCATTTTATTAACACATACTAACACTGCAGTCTCTGTCAAATAGTGGATCTATCTTTCCTTGTTTTCTTTTTGTTTTTCTAAGTATGGTTTATAGTTTCTTAGTACTCATTGCCTTACTTTCTATTTTTCTATTTTGACTTCTTCAAAAGTGGCACTACAAAATTGGTTGCACAAAATGCTTTTGTCTTACAGGAAAAAAATATTTTAAGAATTCAATCAGCATTAAAAATATTTTCAGTTAATTATAATTAAAGACCTCTTAGATATTTGCCCTTTTGCAGTTAAAATAAGCAGAGAAGTGTTGAATAAAATAAGTAATTTCATGTCATTAGCTTCCTATTCCTGGGTATTTAAATTTTCTTAGAACTATGCAGATAATCATATGACTAAACTTAATTTATGGTTGAAAATTTACTAATTCTTATATCATAAAAGAGAAGACCAAATTATTTTCTTGCTACTTGGAAGAGAAAAAATATTCTAACATTACTAATATGTGAAACACGTAACTTTTAGCTTCTAATGCTTAGGATATAAAAATTAATTTCTAAGTATAAAAGGGATCAGAAAATACCATAAAGTAAACAAATAATACAAAAGAATAGATGTTATAAAGCTAATTAAAATCATTAAACACACTGTAATTTATGAATATTTGTTATTTAAGCCTAAGATATCACCTTGCTATTCATATGACACCCTTAGGTTACTTGCTACAGTGCCAGTGAAAGATGACTCTGCAGGGTTGGGAATTTAGCTCAGTGGTTAGAGTGCTTGCCTTGCAAACAAAAGGCCCTGAGTTCAATCCCCAGCACCAAAAAAAAAAAAAAAAAAAAAGAATCTGCACTAGAAAGCAATTGTCTTTTATATAAACAGGAGTAATTTGAGTAATTTCTGCTACTTAAGAAAAGAGGGGAGAATGATTTTAATAATGATCTAGATAAATACTTTAATGCTAACATATTTATAAGTAGTCAATATTTTGATTTGTGAGAAAAATTTTATTATGATTATATGCAAGGTGGCACATGCTTATGCTGACCACAGAATTGGAGTGTCACAAGTGATAGTAAATATATCTTAAGATATTTATAATATCTATAGTGAATTAGTAAATAAAGAATAGATTATTGTGTGCACTATTGTCCAAATTACATTTAGCATACATATTTGATTTTTCACCAAATGAAGAAACGTTGTTTAAGTCATAATTCACTGCCTGGAAGTGTTCAGGTATTTTTACCAAATTAACAACATTACTGCATAAAACAGATTTTTAATAAACTGTATACATGTCCCTGGTGAGAATTTCAAATGGCTCTGTTTTGGACAGCTTTCTTTGGAATTTATTTTAGAAAACGATCTATGTGAAGCACCTGGCACTCAGCACCCTCAGGTGAACTTTCGCTGAGCTGCGGTAATACTGTGCATCGACCCCCGTGTGGAGCAGCTCGTGGCCCGGCTGCATCATACTGGGAAGACACACTGGGGCTCTGAAGGCAGCTCCTTCTGGTCCAATATTTCTTTTCTGGAGGGTTGTGGGTTTCGGTATATCTGCACCAGCTCTGCAGAACACTGGAGAGGGCCAAGTTTAAGATAGAGTCACTGGGTCCTCTGCTTACTTGCTCTGTAAGCACAATAGCTGTTTGTTCCTGCAGTGTTGCCTTCTACAACACATTTACAGCTAAATGTATCCCCATTCTTGAAACTTTAAAAATATAAGGAAGTGTTCAAGGTATAACGTATGTTTTATAGATTCCTGATTGGTAATGCTGATATATTTGGGAAATGCGATTGTGAAATACAAATGAATCTGTCTTTTGGAGTGTTCGTTTTTAAAATTGAAGTGTTTTTCTTGCAAGACTTCTGGTATTCATACTAAGTACAGATCTAAATGTACTTTATTCAAAATTTTCAGCATTTTATTAAATGCATATTTCAAAATACCTTTCAAAACTTTGATTTTAGGCACAGTGTCTGTTCAGGTACGTGCATCTTTGAAAAAGAATGAATAAATTTCAATGTTAAAAATAAATGTTTCCCATGAATGGGTTATGGAAAATTATTCTCTTGTTATACTTCTACATCCAATTGATTTCTATGACTAATAGACTTTAATTGTATCTATGCATTATCCTTCAAAGTTGATTTATACTGCTGCTTGAGTTTTTAATATAAAATCTCTTATGTCAGTAAGATTTATGCTGACATAGCTCTAAGAAGGGAGAAATAAACACATTATTAACAGAAACTCTTTATAAGAAACCCATTGCCATGTGATAACTATGTCACAAAACTACAGTTTAAAAATACATATATTCAAAACAGCTATATGGTAATAGAATAAATAAGTTACTATCTTATCATATGTAAAATACCTTTCAAATTTCAGTCATTTTGTAGTAGAATAAAGTTAATTTTTAACAAACAAGTCAATAAGAAAAATAACATACTATTTTAAAATATACCTAATTTTTCAGATATGGTTGAGTTAAATATCTTTAATTTTTATGTTTTTATGGGTGAAGATAGAAAATTAGATAATTATAGAATTTTTAGCAATGAAATGATACTTTTTTTAATGAAATCAACCATAGGAAGACATCTCAGCTTGTTTTTAATTGGTAAAAACTAAGAGTATAAAACTATCTCATTTCTCCAATGCAGATTGCAGTTATATTAATGTTTGAAAATAAATTTGATTTCTTCAGTAATCTAAGCCAGAGAATGCACTGTATAAATACTTAAAATGTCCAAGCAATATTTTCGGCTGTCAGAGATAGCTCACTCCTCAGAATAGATTTAAACAGACATTACAAGGTCTCAGCTTATTGGGGTTAGAATTAATAATGTTCCCTTGTATCTTGTAATTGGAAGAAATTTGTTTACTTCTACTCTGCTCAACATTTGTGTTAAATGTTCTGTTGACTCCGCCATGAACTTCAAGGTGAACTTCAGGGGTTCACTGAGAGGTTTATTCCTTTTGGCAGGAAAAAGGGCTGACTCTATACATAGCAAAGTTTAAACTACATTCTTGTACTTTACAAAACCATCAACATTTTCCCAAAACTGGCTATTTTCCCATTTTTTGATATGTAAAAGCCAAAATAAGAATTAGTGAGGAAATTGGAATCCTTTTCGGTTCTGGTAAGATGAGGGGCAGGGGAGCTCAAGGAGAAAACGTGTGTTCAGTGTCTCAATCCTTCAAACTAATTTTAATTTAAGATAGAAACTGATTCTTTTATTCATTTGAGAACTGTTGAATTTACTATAAATATAAAATTCAATTTAATTCACCTATATTAACGAAGCAATCTTTCTACTGCCACACGAGTAAGGAATACAATTATAAATGTCACATATACACAGTTTTATGTCCCTTATGATGCCAACTCTGGAGGATCAATATGGTTGCATTCATCCTTGCATTCATATTTGCTAGAAAAGTTCAGTGTAGATAAAATTTGAAAGTATGACTATAAATTATCTTTTGATATTATTTATGTAAGCTTTTAGTAAAACATGAATTTTTCCTGAATATTTCAAACGTCTAACATATTCTTCTTACCAGTATTTTCATAAAACCTTATTAACTGACAAATTCACAGGAAAACTAGGGATAAGAGAAAATACTTGTAATTCATTTAATAAAGCCAAAATATTCATTTTAAATTAAATAATTTAGATTTCTTATATTTAGATAATGTAGGAAATGTAGAGTATAATATTGCCCAAAATATCTGATTGCTATTTCTAGGTCCTAGCATGGAGTTCTGAACTCTGAGACCATTTACATGTGAAATATTTTAAGAGGGTATTGCTATAAAAATTAAATGTAGATGATCACTGTAATGTTTTTAAGTAATCTGCCATTCTTAACTTGCATCTATCAATTGCAATCATCAATCAAGTTGAAAGCAATGGTTTAGGTGAACACTTAATATTGGCTCTAGCTTACATTTCACTGCAATTAGAACTTAATATCAAGCTGAACGTATAATATTTAAATATAAACTAGTTTCAACTATCGTTTAAGAGACAGCAGGAACAAATGAATAAGTCCTGAGATCTGGACAGATTCCTTATTAAAGGAGTCTTACACGAAATGCCATTTTCTATTGAAGGATAAAAGATGCCAAAAGCCCAAATAAAATATGAAATAGTTGTTTCTTGATATGTATAAGCATGATGTTGCCAGTAACGTCTACGCTTAGACACAAATGCAAAAACAAACACAAATAGTAGTCATGTGGTGTTAGAAGACAATCTTGATTCAAACTTCTAAGAATTTTCTGTTAAAATTCAAGATTGTTACCCTAAGTAAAACGCCAAACTCTTTATTTATTAAAACAAAACATAGTTTTGAAAGAA
Organism: Hystrix cristata; assembly: GCA_004026905.1. Taxonomy (NCBI): domain Eukaryota; kingdom Metazoa; phylum Chordata; class Mammalia; order Rodentia; family Hystricidae; genus Hystrix; species Hystrix cristata. Next base: position 51,200 of record PVJO010008947.1, on the reverse strand, counting down.
AACCAAGTCAGTTAATTTATTTCCTGCTCCAAATGTGTTCCCCAGGTTTTCCTGAGTCAACCAGTAATTACATTTGTGCAAGTCTCTTAATTCAACTGACTCTAATTTTCCTCATCTGAAAACTAATGTTTCAACCAAACAATCTATAAAACTGTGTGAACTTGCCTTCCTCTCAAATCTCCACTTCCTGTTTTTTGCTTTAGTTCAAGTGCCAGCTCACAGTACACAGTGAGATGATTCAGTCTTTCTACTCTGAACCTAGGGATCCTTTTGAGCACTGTAAGCCTAATTCCAGCCATTTATGTTGAAAAATGTATCTGCCCAGATCTCCTTGAGGATAGATGTTTCTCAGTCTGTAATTCCCAACATATGGTGTTCTGGCCAGCAGCATAACGTGAGCTGAAAACTAAGTTCTACTGTTTCGCAGCACAGTGGGGCCATTATAGTTCGCTCTATCCTTTTATATATTTTATGGAGAATCAGAAGACAGGAGCTTGAAGGATACAAAAGTAAAGAAATGATAAAGAGATAGAAATGCAAATTAACCCAGGTTGATCAGAACATGTTATATTCATAGACTGAAATACCACCATGCAGTCCAAAAATAATAAACTATTATGCCTTACTTGAAAATAAAAATAAAATAAAGATATGTAGATTTTCAATTTTTTGGGCCCACCTCATGACTACCAAATCAGAAAGTCTTGCCAGAGGAGCAGTAGGTATTTTAACAAGCCCTTCGGATGATTCTGACACAGGCGAAATTTTGAGAGCCACTATTCTCAGGTATTGTGTGGAGATGGCTTTATAATCAAATAAAACCAAGAAGAATAAAATGAACGTTGGTTGACTAAACAAGTGGCTTCACCTCCTCTCTCTTTTATAATCCACCAAATTAACAATAAATATTAAGAGCGAAGCAATAAGTAAACAAATCTTTGACAAGACCAACATGCTGAGAAGTTCTCTGCAGAGACTGTTTCCCTGCAGTCTCTGGAGAGAAAATACAGACAGGATCATAATGATGCGCAAATCCCACCAATACGGGAAATTATTTACTACACACTGTACAAGCAAAATAGTAACCTTTTAAGTAGTTTTTTTTTTTTTTTTCTTTTCAGAAAAGCTCTGGATTCTAGACTCCAAGGTTTTTCAGTGGACCCAGATATAGTCGGCTTTTGGTGGGAAGGTAAAAAATTATTTAAGGGCTTAGGGACAACTGATCAGCACCATCCCACATATAAAGCCACAAATAGAACTTTAAAGTTGTCCTGACATTAGTATGTTCAAATTACCACACTCCTTGAAAAGTACTCCAGGTGATAGTATCCTAGAAAGAAGAGAAGACTATTTCCACATAGGAAACAAATTGCCCATGTTAAATAAATTTGTGGAGTAAATATGGAGGTGCGTAGGCTACTACTGCTGTTAATATGAGAAATATATGATTTATTCCCAAATTCTAAATTTTTAAATAAGTCCAAATGCATAGAAAAGAAAGGATAATCAAAGAGGGAAAATAGCAAAATAAACACCCACCTCCCTTTCAAAATTCAAAACTGATTAATCTCTTACAGATAAAATACAGTGGGCAACATTTATAAGAATTTACCTCATAAGGCCAGGAAAAGAAACAAGTGTAAATAAGTATAGATAATACATGAAATGACTATTACATGACTGAAGAATAAATGAATTAAGAAATTATATTTTAATACCAGATTTGGTCAATAAAATAAGTAGATGGCTCTTTGGAAAGACCCATAAGAAACTTTGAAAATCTGAAAAAAATAAATATTAAGAAAGCTCCAAAAAACACAAGAGCTAAGAATAAGTTCTTCAATACAAATAGAGAGGATATATAAATATTAAAAAGTACTGTAAATTATATTAATAATTATGAATCCCACCTGAAATGATTGATTTTCCAGGAGCTCTGGCATAATTTGATAGAAACCACACAGGTTAGTGATGATCACTTTTGTCTCAATATAAAATTTCTCTTATCCAGACACTATTGATTGTTAATCTGAAATCTGCCCCCACAATATTCATTTTCCTTCTTGTTAGGCATGATTTGATCAGCTACTTTCCTTCTTTCACAAGGCCAAGTATTTCACAGGAAGCAGTCAACTTAATAAATTCAAGGAAAGAATCTTAATGAGTATAGTCCAACTCTAGAACCATGTAATGTAAAGTCAGCCTGCTTTTGTCACTAATGTGAACTGACAGCTTTATCATTTTCAGGATCTCACATACATGCACACCTATTTCTAGAATTACTTCTTTATTTCCATTTAGTCCAAGGTGTGGGAAGGGCTTCAGGTGGTTAGAGTGCAGCCTTGGGGCTATGGAAGCGGTAATGAGGTATCACATGGGTTTCTCCAACTCTCCCGGGCTCTGGAGTCTCCTCTATATCTCATTATTTTGACAGCTACCCTCTCAGGCTTGTCTAGGGACCCACAGGCCTGCTGATATGAGTTAAGTATTTGTGTACCTTCTTGATGAGTTTTGCATCCTTGTCTATGGTGTGACTCTCTAGGAAGTCAACAGAGAAGACCGTCCGTAGAGGGAGAACACTGGGCCTGAAGATTCAGAAGGCCTTGGTTCAGAAGAGAATACGGCTGCTGAACTGGCTTTGCATCTTCAAGAGATGCTTGATACTCTTGTACTTAAAACCTCAGCCAACTTGGAGAAGCAACCCGAACCCTGCAGGACCATGTTCATTGTGGGGAAATAGAAGCTTAGAGGGAGATGGGAGGAGGAAGCTGAGCTTGCAGGTCCCAGTTGATCAGGAAGTGGATAGCAGTCTCCACCTCTGTGGAATGATTCTGATGAATCTGGTAGGCCATGTGTGGTCAGCAAGAAGGAACCAACCACAATAAAACAGTGTTAGCTGGTCCTGGAAGCAGGACAGCCAGGAGAAGATGGTCTCGGACAGCTGTTAAAAGGTAGAGGAGAGTCCCTGGGTCTGTTCTATCCCAGCACTCTTGAAGCAAAAGGCAGATTTTAGACCTCCAGGAATGCCGCCAAGTATTCTTTTTAAATGGTCTCAGTTTTTTATTTATTTATTTATTTTTTAATTTTTCTTGGAACTAGGGTTCAAACTCAGGACTTCACATTTGCTAAACAAGTGCACTATCACCAACCTACAAGCCCAGCTCTAGAATGATTCCTTTTTGATAAAATTTAATATGGGATGATAGAAATACCAAACTACTATATTTGATATTATCACACACACATGCACACGTTTTAAAATCTTTGAAATCACTCTCTTTATTTGAAACTTCTTGAATCTTTTAATTCTACCATTGATTTCTTATTTATTTATTGTTCATAATCTCTCTATCATGTGAAGATCCTCCTATGTTACTCTGATGACTGAAAATCTTACAGCAAAGTAAAATGAAATTGTTTTAAATAACATGAAGAATTTTCAAAAGTCCCCTTTTTGAATATTATTTTCTGGATTCATCATGTTTGGAAAAAAACTCTGCATTTACAATGTTTATGTGAACTAAAACTTTCCTACTTTCCTATTCTTGCTACTTATTTTTTGTGATGTATTTAGCATATAACTTTGCTGTATAATGAAAAAGCATACTATTTTTTCAGTGTATTTCAACTTAAAATTTTCAGTACCGTAGATTTGTTGAGCTATTTCTACAATGCTAGGCTGTGCAGATATCTATGAGAATGTATATTATATCTGGCCTATTTTTGTGAGGAAAAATATGGAAATTAGATGAGATGACCTAGACTTCTAGACGTGAATAGTCCATTCCAAAATGTATACCTCTCTGCTCATTTGTAGATCCAGTTAAACATAGATCAGAGAGTATGCGGCAAGAGCCCTGGCCAGTGTGTGGCCTGCCAGGGCCACAGACTTGAGCTTGAGATCAGAACAAGACTTCTGCTGAGCAGGGAGTACACAGTAGCATAAAGGAAGGATCCCGAAGCTAGGGGAATTTAGAAATGGATAAGTCTCTGAAACAAAAGATGAGGACTAGGACCAGAACGATGATTTATTTGAATAACTCACGATATGAAAAAGGTGACAAAAATGTCTTTGCAAACTGTTGGGTTGTATCTGTGAGTATTGTGTGTGTATTAGTCAGTTTTCCAGACACTGGTACAAAATGCCTGACAATTTAAATGAGAAGAGGTTCATCTGACATAGTTTGTAGAGAGTACAGTCTGCGGTCGGCTGGCTCCAAGGTCGAAACGTCTTGGTGGAAAGCCAGGTAGAGCAGAGTTGCTCACTTGTTGGCAGATGAGAAGCACCACACAGAAGCAGCACTAACAAGAGCTGTATCTTGCGAAGGCACATCTTCCCCAGCGACTCACCTCCTCTAATTCGCCCTGCTTCCTTCCTCACAGCACATCCAGCTGGGAACGTGTATCAGCCCAGCAGTGAGTATAGCACTGCTCCGACCCAACCACCTCTCTAGGAGTCTTGAAACCCAGCCAAGCCGATAATTAACCTCAACCATCACTCCATGGTTTGAAAAGGGTTTGTTCTCACCAAAACTCATGCTGAAATTTGATTCCCAACATAACAGTGTTGAGAAGTTTAGGTTTAAGAGACAATTAAGGGGCTGGGGATTGAGCTCAGTGGTTAGTGCTTGCCTTGCAAGCACAAGGCCCTGAGTTCAATCCCCAGCACCAGTTTAAAAAAACAAACAAACAACAACAACAAAAAAAACCAAAAAAGACAAAAACAAAAACAAAACAAAACAAAACAAAAGAGACAATTAAGCCATGGTGGCTCCACCCTCATGAACGGATGGATGTTTTCCTCAAGAGACTAGAATAGATCTCGCAGGAATTTATTGATTCTTTAGGGACCAGGTAGTTACAATGAAAGCAGATAGTTACAAAGCAAGCTAGGTACTTCTCAATCTATCTCACATGTAGGTGTCTACATGAACCCGAGCTCTGTAAACTTGGACTAAATAAACCCCTTTTTCTTAGTAAAAACTTAGGCTCAGGTATTTTGTTTTAGCAATACAAATCACATTAAGGCAAACACAATGCAGAAGTCTGTAGATCAGATTTGATTAAATATCAGTGTAATAAACTGAATCTAAGCCCTTCTGGTTATGTACTTGGAAGGGACGGGTGGGAAAAAGGGAACTAGTGGCAGTGCAGTTGAACGAGACTGAGTATGCTAGCTATTTTGATTTGACATTAAATTTGCCTGAGAACTGGATGTTAGCACATTTTGCTACTGAAAAGATCAGTGGTTCAATTATCACAAATAGAAGGCAAACTGAATAGTCAGGTGGAAAAGTGGAGGGAGAGTTTGACTGGCACCATAATGTTTTGCTTTTTCAGTAAACTGGGTATTTTACAAAGTGCTTCCTGTTCAGCTTAATGGATTAGTCCTAAAGTTGATCTGACTCCACTGCAAAAGGACGAAAAGCATTGATTAATTTTAATTCAATCTTACTCCTGTCTATGGTTAACCTGTTTTGTAATTTTTTTTTTACTGCGTTGATTGGCTATAAACGTTTCTTAAAGAAATGATTTAAAATGCCAAAGTATCTCTCTAAAACTAGAAAATCTCATTGACTTTGCATAAATTTGTACCAAGTAACTGAGGAAAAGACAATACTCAAATACACAAAGTAACTGCTTCAACAAGAACAAAAAGGATTATACAGATTTAGATTCAGTGCTTGAATCTTCCCAAGTCAATCACATCAGAGTAGTTATGTTCAATTCAGTCTACACGAAAGTGGTCTAACTGTGAATATAATACTGTGTTCTTGATTCTTTGTTAATCTAATTCATTTTCTCATGAGACACAATAGCCCATGTTAACAAATTTGCTCTTGAATCAAGAAGAAAGAGAAACGTAAATTCTGGAACAGCATGCCTCCTTTCACATCCTGGTATTATTCAGTTCTTTGATAGGAAACATGGAGGGGAAGCGAACTCACTGGGGAAATTAAAAATATGTGACAGCACTTTGTAATACAAAGTTTCCCTGAAGCCAGGCAAGTTCGGGATTGGCAGTGATCGGCATCAGCTCACTGTGGGGCAAATCTGCTGAAATGCTCCGGGTGGTCTTTATGAGCTTCCTAGAGGGCAGCTTGTTTCGATAAGGCAGAGAAACAGCACCATAAGGATTTTTAAATTATAAGGAAGATAAGAAAATATGAGATGACACAGAGAGAGGGACATACTTACTGTGTAATGTGGGATTTGAGGAAGGATAACAAAGTACCAATTTGAAGAAAAATAACAAATAGGATCAAAGAAGAGAAACTCTTGTGTTTGTATTTATTCTGTTTCCTATAAATCTAAAACATCCCAACTACCATCTTTAGTCTATTTAGTGCCTCTCAAATCTTCTGGAACACTAAGACCCACTTTTCCCGTGTCTTAACCTCCTCTGTCCCAAGCCACATTATATGTGTGGAAAGAGAGAGGGATGTTTCTAAAGAACACACGCCGTCAGTGCTCAGATTTGATGTGTGAAAACAAGGCTGCCTCACAGATCCTCGACTGGAATATTACCCATCGAACTCAGTAAGTGCAATACTGGGGCTACTCTCCCCTCAGTTTCAACCTGTGACAAAGAAGGGCAATGTGTGTCCTGGCACAAGTACGACAGAAAGGGAGAATACTTCAGTTCTGTATGGATAATCAAAATGTACATCCTTGAATAAAAGTCAGAGTACTGGCCTTTTTGTACATGGTTTGCAGGAAGAAATCCACAGATGCTTGAATGTATAACAAGTAAAGATATTTTATGGAAACATATTGTATTGAACAATGTGGAATAATTGAGATGATTCTTCATTCTTTCTGTATATGGGGTTTGAGCTATTAAAGGTTAACACTGAATAGCTTGATGACACAGTTATATGCTTCAAAAGATATTTTGTTCTTAAATATCTAACGTTTATGATCTTTTCAGAGTATTACTGGCAAGGTTAAGTATACAGTTTAATAACAAAAGATGAAATAGAAGAGTGATGTGAAGTGAAAAGAGATGCCACACAACACACAAAAAATGGGTTGAAATAAGGAGGTCAGAATTCCCCTTGTGATGAAGCAACTCACTGATGTCATCAACTTTGGGAAAGTCATCTAATTTCAGGTTTCTGATCTGTAAAATGAGAATATTAAGAACTGGCTTGTCTATCTCACGGGGTCATGTGAAAATCAATGGAGATAATAAATGTTTAATGTACTTCGTAGATGAAATGATTTATAAAGATGCCCAAGATTACAAAGTACGGCTGATGTATGGAAGGAAATGTGCGTAAGTTTTAGTCAGCACTGTTTTATCATTGTTAAACTGTATAAATTTAATGAGAGGAGGAGAGAACAGCAACACTCAGGTTTACAGTGCACAATCTGTTCTTGAATTTTTAACACTCACTACACAATGAATATCGGGCCAGTTCTGACAGTTTGACTCAATCACACGCTCATCTCCTAGAAAAGTATGCTGTACACCTTATCTGTAAACTAATGAACACTCAGGTGACAGTCATGCGCAAAGCAGGCATCAGTAATCTCTAGAAACACTGTGATGAAATTACTTTGAAACTTTTTTCTTGTTTCTAAACAAAATTTCCTCTATGAAATAGTCAACTATTTAACTTTTTCCACATTTAGTGCACCATTTATAATTGTATCTTGAAATGTGGATGCCTGTGCTTTCCATATTTCATATAAATGTTATTTGTTTTAATCATTATCTTCACTTTTGGGAAAGAGTTCAGAGCCAATTTAAAGAAATGCCTAGCCATTGCAGTGTTATTATCCAAAAAATATTGACCAGTAATATGATTAACATTTGCACTGAATACCAATATATATTAAAATCAGTTAATTTTTGTCAGGCATTTTCCTAAACGCCAGAAAAAATCTTTGTGTTCTATGTGTATTATCTAACTTCACACTCACAGCGACCTATGAGGTGGGTTTGGTTACTCTTTGTATAGCGCATCAGAGGCAAGGCACGGAGAAACTAAGTGACTTGGGCAGAGTAGCATGTAGCATAATTGATGGAATCATGAACATACCATCAAGCTCTAACATCGTGCCCTTAGACCCTACACTCAATCGCTGAACTGAGCAGTCTCTTCCCATAATCTCTTTACAAACCAAAAGTTTTGGAGAAATCCTCACCATCTCTCAGGTAAGTGTAGTTGGGCTTTTGGAGCCTTGGGCATGAAGGTGAGTTGGTTACATAGACTGCAGCTCTCCCAGGTCTCAGAGCTCTTGCAAGTGAAAAAGCTTCATCCTTCTTGAGGAGCAAGACCTCACAGATTTGCTACCTCATTTTCTTCCAGAAACTACAAGTTCCAGAGAGGCACCAAAGAATTCGCCCATGGTAGGCACACTTGGGATTGTGTCTTTTTTGTGGGTTTATCACGGGAACATATCGAGATATTTGCATTAAGAGTAAAATGAGAGCCATGTATTAGAATTGGTAGAAGTCAGCCTTCGGGATAATTGTGAAACTGGTTAAGTGTCTGTGGCACCTTCCCACTTCATGATTAGTCCTTATCCCCTCCCATTTGACTCTCACAACCCTACTAGGGTGAATAATGGGCTATTTGAGTGAGTTTCTATTTAGGGCATGTAAAATGTTATAATTTTCGTATGTATTGGGGCCATATTTGTCTTCCTTGTTAGTATGTCTCTAGCTTCTACTGTAGCATTAGACTATGGAATATGCCAGACAGTTATAGGATAAATGAACAAAGTATTTATTAAAAAGATCCTGAACCTCTTCTTGAAGTATATATTTAAAAATTATTGTTCAATTACTATCTCTTAAATAAATGGAATTATAACTGAGTAAGGGAAGTGATTAAGATATGAATCATTCTGCAATTACATTTCCAAGAAATTTTCCAAGACTCACATAAGAGGGAGAGAAGAATTTAGGTCTATTAATAGCCTCTATATTTATAAGAACTGAAAAACTTCCTGTGTACTCTTGGTAACAGGCACCAGTTTCAACCTGCTGTCTCTAAAGCCTGCTGCTGTCTACCTGATCTCGTGTGAGTTCTGTCTCCATGTGACTGGCTATGAACTGTATAGTGTTTTTCTTCCTCCTTTCCTTGATATCTCTGTATAATGGACACAAGTTCTTATCTTTTAATCATGGTGGAAAATTACCGTTGGGAGATAGAAAACAACATATGGAGAATATATACCACTCTTATAGACTTAGTACATTCTTACTAGTAGAATCCTGGGCTGTATTCTAAACTTTTCAGTATAGAAGGGATGATAATCATAGTAAGTAACATTTATGGAGTGCGTATTACATATTATGTTCACAGGACACTTTGAACCTACTTTGTAATCTAGTCTCGAGAGGACCCGGATTTATGAATGAGTAAACTGAGGCTCAAAAAAAGAATGAAGATATTTCCAAAGCGCACTTTGCTGTAAATGACAGAACTGGGTATAAAATCCAGATTGCCATTATCCCACAACTTTTGCTATCATTAATCAAATTCAAGGCAAAACGTTGGCTTTAATATCAAGTGAAAATGTGTTATTTGTAAGGTGATCCAGAATGAGAGATACTTAATTTGTGAAACTTCCTCCTACACATTTTATCAATTTCCTCCCGTCCTTTTAGTATGCACAGCAGAGGTTCAAAAAATAAATTCCCCAAGAGAGAATGAATGTCTGTAGCCCCCTAGTGGTGCAGGAATAGTATCTGTTTCAGAAGAGCTGAAATGCCTTAGGAGCATTATGACTTTGCCCGCTCTCCTGAGAGACCTGTGAAGAAAGAGAATGGGAAACCTCCATTGTAGTGTGGCCCGAGGGACCCACACCTGTTTTCAGGGCCTTCAGTACCCATCAGAGGTGTGCAGGCCGCTCCTCCATGCAATGACCTCATGCTTCCTTTACATGAGGGACCAAACTCCATGGACCAGGAGAGAAAGGTAGATATGGGGATTTGTTAAGTAACTGTCAGTCAAAGAAGTTGACTGACAGAAAAATAAGAGACAAGGATACGTCTCTAAATAACACATTCCTTCATTCATCGCTTCACTTGTTAAATACATGTTTTTATGGAAAGTTTACCACATGTCAGGTGCTGTGCTGAACATCGTTGATCCAGGAACAGGGAGAGTCAGTGCCTACCATGAGGATGCTTAGAGTCTAACGGGAAGAGGACATGTCAACACAATTACGACACTGTGTGATTGTTGAAAGATGTTCGAAAAATGCAAGAGGACCACAAAAATAAGCTGCTAAATTTGTATTTAGCTATCGGATTAGCTGAACTTTGATATGAGACAAGCCATCTGGAGGAGACTTCCCCGGAAGCACAGATGGGCAGAAAGGATCCCAGGCCAGCCCAGGATCAGCAGAGAAGCCATGCTGGATAGTCACGGGGAGCTGGGGGTCACTGCAATCCACAGGGCAAGGAGGGTGACGAATAATTCCCACACAGGAAGAGAATGCTGTACATACATTGCAAAATGTGTTTCCCTGAAATGTATGGGAAATAAGTCACGGGCATCATATCACCTGCATTTTAGAAAAAAAGTCCGTCAAATTCATTTCTTTTCCAGTGGAACTATAGAAAGGATTAAAGTCTGAGCACAGGTTGGAAAACTGACGATCGGGAAGAAGGAGAGAGAGAAGAAAGGAAGACAGTGGAATCTTACAGTGGAAAGAAATGAGGATATGTGATGATGGGGCTTAGGGGTTCTGAAAGAAGGTGATGAGTAACTGCCCCTCTTCTCCTGTGAGATAGACTTCTAATGTGACACTCTACCATGACAGCCTTCATCCCACGGCCCTGTCACCACTTTACCACGATGTCTCCTCTTTGCCAGGAAAACTCATTCATCGCCTGGGCTCTGAGTGCTGGCTGCCGCTCTTCCCCAGAGCGCTGCTCTCACTGGTAAGAGCCTCGCTCCCTCCCGCCTTCACACCAAGGTCAGCGCTCGGAACAAGGCGGCCTGACTCAGGAGGCAGACTTAGTGCAAGTTGGGACCGACTCCGTAGTGCTCTTTTTCCACCCACATTTTCCCATGGGGTCATACGGCGTCTGGCCTGCCGCTGAGTCAACATTCTTCTTGCTTAGCTTCTTACTAATTAGCTCATGTCCTTTCTCCAATTCTCTGGACAGTATTTTCTGAAAAAACAAACAAACAAAGCAAAAGCAAAAACAACTTGAAAAACAATCCCAGTTAGTGTTTCTTGGGAAACCAAGATAAGATATCAGAAATGACCCAAATCCTAGCCCTTAATTACCTCTTCTGCTTCCTTCCCCTTTGCCACATAGAAAAAATGAGAGAAAATGGGATGAGCCACCAGTAAAGAAGCATCAGAAAGTGCCACGCAGACACAAGGGTCCTGAGGAACTTTTGCTTTCGTCGTCTTGATCCTGGTTTCCTAGTTGTCTCTGCGCAGCTCTGTCTTTGACTTCATTTGTTAAAGTCAACTCGTTTATTCTGCTTATGTGAGCTTGACACATATTCCTGACCGTATCTCAGTCTGCCCTGTACTTTCTTGCTATAAACTTCTCTATCAGCTATGTCTTTGACCCTGACGCTGATCTCTGCCTGGCTAATGAAATTCTATCAATAACATGCTTCTTTATTCACTGTGTTTTGGGACTCAGGCTCCTGAAAAGCTGGTCTGCAAATGTTGCAGCTAAGACTGGTTTCCTTAAACAATGCTTTTCTACATGCACGTTCAATTGCATATGCTGTATGTAGTAGCTGCTCTATGCTAGTAGTCATCTTGCTGGCTGAGGGTAATGTGGAGGTGAACCAGGAGCAATAAAACTGGGTTCTTATTTGAAATGAATAACTAAATTTGAGAAAAAGATGGGGGTGAAAAATAACTGAGGGGAAACAACCAACGTTTAAGAATTTCGTTGCGGAGCGTTTGTTTGTCCTCAGTCAGACTGCTTCGGTCTGGATTCGGCACCAACACAGTAAATGTAATGTGGGCCAGTAACATAAACTCTCTTTGCTTCACATTTTCATTTCTACAGTGAAGACAGTAAAACTTTTAAGATTGTTTTAACAGTGAGAGGAAATTTGGGGGCAGTATCTCTTATGGATAAGCACTAGATTATTAGCCACTAGTAATGTCCTGCATTTTTCAGCATCTTGAGGCATTATATATTTTTGCCATGCAACACTCATACATGGAAACTATTGATTTCCTATTTGATAAACAGCGAGAGTCTTTAAAAGAACTTGCATGATAATATGGAAGGCCGAAATTTAAACTCACTCCTCTGTACTATTGCTTTCAAAGGCAAAATGAGCCTATAAACAAATGATGTCAGTATAATATTCTATGTTTCAGAACACAGTTACTCATACAGTGCCTTGGGGCAAATAGATGTAACAAGAAACTCTACTTGAGGAATTCTACAGGGAAAAATAATAGTCTTCATTGGCCTCAAATCATGAAAGGTTAGGATTCCTCTGTTTTGTTTTTGCTTTTTTTTAGGAGAAAGTAGTGATGATATACACTAAAAATCTTTGGAGAACAAAAGAAAAATATGTAGAGAATATCGATAATTTCCTCATTACTTCCTTAAGAATAAGTGTAAAGCATCAAGTTGGAATTCTAGTTTAGACAAACCATGGAAAACATTTCAGGTTTTCGGGCAGAGAAGTAAGCAATCCTATTGATTTATTAGAAAGATAAGACCAACAGCTGTTTGCCAAATGTGTTAGAAGGTGGTGAGACCAGATTTAGGGATATACATTTGCTTCTAAAGTTCAACTAAGAGCTAATAAAGGAAGAGGAAGAAATCAAGAGTGTTTTGTAGGCCACAGACCGAATCCTTGTTCGAATGCATCTAGAAGATGATGTTGAATGAGAATATCACGGAGTTTCTGGGAAGGTCATTAGACATAATGATCCTTATAAATTCAACTTAGGAATTTTCCCACTGTAGTCAGGTAAATTTTATACTTCAACCAGCTATTACAATTGAAGTACTATCATGATAGCTATGAAAAATATGTTTGCGCACCTCCACTCCAGAAAGCAAAATTTACTGACAGCCCCCAGCTATTCTACTTTGAAATCTGTACCTTAGCAGGTAACATTTCCAAAGGGCTACTCCAAGGCAATGTGCTGGTGTAACAGAAATACTAAGGTACACCCTCACTTGTCTACCTTAGTATTCTGGTGGACAGAATACTACCTACCTATTCTGGTGGAAATACTCTCCAAAACCTTGCCCTTGATCTCTGGCCACTGTGCTCACATCGGCTTATCTAGTCTAAGGCCCAGTGCCTTCATTCCTCACCTCTGTAGCTAATTGTGTCCTGTGGTCCTGACGGGTGTACCTGAAGGAGAGGACATGTGATAGCCAGTCACACGCTTCTCGGTTTGGGGTCCATTTACAATCACAGTGAGACAAGGCAGCAACAGGAAGCACCCACGTGGGTCACTTGGGTTGCACAAATATTCTTCTCAGTTCCCATTGTGTAAAAGCAGCCTCAGTTACTGCCAGTTAGCTAAGACAATATAGTGTTTGTCTGCTTGCCCATGTGCACAAGGTGCCTTAACTTGTACTTCACTGGGGCGCTTTTCTCTTGGTTAGAATTTGACCATTTTAGGAAACCTGAACCTCTAATTCTGTAGAAGCCAGATGTGTGGGAAAACAATCACAAACTACTCCACAGAATCACTGGGAGTGATGGTAAGTGGGGACATTCCTGCTTCCATATCTTGGATTCTGAACCTGCTTGTTTTTTTCACTTAGGAGGACAAAACACCTGGGCGAGGTCTTTGATGTAATCACATCCTGGCAGATGAACCTCCGTCTTTTCAGATATTGCCACTGATCTGATCTTCAGCTGCACATACAGAAGGTAATTTCAGCTTTCCTGAGGGGGGCTGCTAGCTGATAATATAGTACATAATAACGGCATTAAATTCCATTGTTTGGGGCCTAAATCTTGAACTCATTTTCCAGCAAGTGGGTCCTGTGCTCACACACTGTCTGTGAAGCACTCCATGTCTGGAGGTCTGATTCTGTAAATCCTGGATTTAAGGAGCTGGATAACCAGGACATACCCAAAGTAAGTATCCATACCAACAAACAACTGGCTCAATAACCAGAAAACAAGCGAACTAGTCAATTAACTGGCCATTTTGTCCTCTTGAGGGAATAGTCTATGTGGATGGCTCAGAACTGGTCTCTGTTCTAGTGGTTTTATATATTCAGAAGACTCCAGAGCTCGGTTGACCTTAGTAAGTGGGAACTGACATTGTCGGACCTCATATGATCTCAACTCTGCCTCTGAGGCACTCTGACCTTGTGCTCAGTGCATCAGATTTGACAAAGCCTATTATCAACTAGTTAAAAGTATTTTGACTACTTGCTTCTCAGGTGGTTCTTTCATTGTGGATGGTTTCTGGTTAGTGTTTAATCCAAGATAGAACATCTTCACACTTCATTTCCACTCTGATATCTGCGTGTCTATACTGTAGCCTAGACACATAGGGAGTCAGACCAAAGGATCAAGTTGTGATAGGGCACCTTCTGGAAACTCATTCGCTGTTAGGAGAAAGTTGCCATTATATTGTGACAAGAAAAGAAAAGTTATTTGAAGAGATGTGTTGATGGCCAAATCAGTAGGGACTTTAAAGAGGCAGGTATAGGAGGAAATCCAGTTTTTGTATGATGCTTTTATAATGGGTGGTCATTCATGAGAAAAAGCATTTGAAATAACATTTAAAATTAGAGTGAAATTTGATCATTTACTTAGGATAAGAAAAGAAATCTCAGCAAATTACCAGCCCTTTGAAGATCCGAGTCTTTTTTCCCCCAGTGACAAGTTTTAAGGTACTGGCCAAAATTCTTACATAAGAAAAAATGTCAAGGGCAGGGGTATGTGAGAAATCTGCCCGGTCCACTCAATTTTGCCATAAACTTAAAGCTGCTCTAAAAATGAAATCTATTAAAATATGCGTTTCCTAATTTTCACCTGGCTGCTTTTCCCAGCGAGTGTACTCTATAATTCTTCCACATCTCCCACAACTCATAGGCACCACGACTTAGGATTCACTAGTTTCACAGTATCTGACCTTGCACAGGTGACACCAACATATTCAGCAGCATTCGACAGCTTGTGCAGTCTCTCCAGAAAAAAAATGACATCTTCTCCATCGGTTTCTAAGTAATATTGCTGTAGCGATTTTCTTTTAGCTTTGGACTTTCTATTCTTTTTTTATCCCTTTAGTTTCCTTTATCCAGTCACCTACAATGGAGTTCTTCAAAGTTTGAGTCTAATCTTACGCCACTTTTACTTCTGTAGTCTCACATCGAGCATTTATATGGTCATTTGCATTTGAGTTGCCGCTTGGTCACAGGTAATTCACAAACTTCTGTCTCCAGACCGGATGCCTCCTCTTAGCTGCAAATCTAAATGCCCACTAGACATCTTCTCTGGAATGGCTCTAAGTCACATCTGAACCAACATATTCAAATCAAATTCATAACGTTTCATCCTTCAAATCTAGTACTCTATAACATTATAGAGTATACAACATTACACCTTTCAAATAACATGACTTCTACTTTCAATAAATTCATGCATTTATACAAGTCTGAAATCTTGCACTCATTCTTAAATTTCTCTGTTCTCCTTACCTTTGTCTAAGGTAAAATAAAGTTTACTGAATTTCTTCCTAAACATCTCTGTCAAATGTGTCTATTTCTCTCTAACTTTCCTGTCAATACCCTAGTCCAGGCTACTCTCGAGTAAATCGTGGGCCATCACACTAACTTCATAATCATTATACATTCATTTTTTCTTCCCTTGTTCTTATGAAATTTACACATGAAGATCAGAATGAACTTCAAAATATGCAAATATGGTTAAAATATGTCCTTGTTTAAGGCTGGTCAATGTTTTCCTCTTTTTCATAAGATAAAAAATAAACTAGGGCTGGCTGGGGATTTATCTCAGTGATTAGAGTGTTTGCCTTGTAAGCGCAAGGCCCTGAGTTTGATCCCCAGGACCAAAAAAGAAAAGTTATTCAGCGAGACTTTGAAAGCCGCAGATGTCAGGTACTAAAACTCAAGCTCCGTCTCACCACGTGGCCCTCTTCAGTCTCCTTACATGGTACAGTGTTCTGCTGTACGCACATTTGCTTTCTGTAGCATCTTATAAAAGTGCAAATTTTATTTTCAGACAACTTCTAATCATTCTTAGTATTTCAGTTTAATCATCCCATTTGTCTGTTTTCCCAGATCTCCCTTATTAGATATTATTTATCACATAACAACAAAAATTTCACACATTTCCGTGGAAACGTGATGTCTTTCTCCCCATATGGTAAAATCTATGGCACTGAGGACATTTTAAAATTTTCTCGTCTTTGAGTCACTGTTGCCTGACACAGCCTTTGGTACCTATCATTCAATGAACATTTATTATTAAGTGGATGAAGTAATATACGACCGTATTGATATTTTTTCTGTACAAGCAATGTATTTTTAAGTGACATGTGAGTTACTTTGTTGTTAAGATTTTTGAAAAATCTTACCTTTGAAGATAATTTGTCCATCTTTTACAAGGGCAATTTTCTCTATGTTTTGGGACCCCTTAGGTACAGGGAAATAAACTTTATGTTTGGAATTCAGGGGGTATGCTGCATGAGCTAAATGTATTGACTACTAATTTTACTAATGGTAGTATTTAATCTTAAATATTGGTTGCTACTTTGGTCATTTAGTTAAGTTTCTAAAGGTATTTGCTATACACTTACCGAGTTGATTAGAGATGATTTGCTGAGCTGTTTTACTTTAGGTAAATAGAAATCTAGTGTTTCAAAACATGCGATTGAATTGATTTGGCAGACTGCTAAAAGAATACTTAACACATGTTCTCCCACCCAAGGGTATCCGGGCTGAAGCCATAGCATCAGCCAAATTGAATTCTCACTGAAAAGCACAGAGGAAGCTTGTTCCATATCGGCTAGATTGGTGTTAAGTGCAAGATTTATAGGCAAGTAAAGAGTGAGAAAAGTAGTAAGAAAAGGACATGAGCTTGGTATATACAACTGTAGATGATTATCACATGCTGTGGACTCCAATTATAATAGTCTGTGCTCTCTTTTAATAGTCTTACAAGCATTACTTTTATGCGCATGTTACAACTGCAGAAGCTGATGTTCAGGGATTCATTGTGGCTCAGGAACCATCTAGAAAGAGGGAAAGTTCAGAGAATGTTGATATACTCAATTCTTATCCTTTATCTTTTGATTTCAAGCATTGCTTTTTAAAAGGAAGTTTTTTTAAAAAAAATACTGATTCTATGGTGAGTACAGAGCTAAGAATTTTCCATTTTATCTAGTCTTTTCTCTATTATGCCATATAATAATTGTTTCATCATCCGTCTGCATGTCTCAGCTGGATGTAAATTTTGTTAAGACTCAGATAATGGCTTCCTTGTTCAACATCCAAACTCAGGAGGAGCGTCTTGGCCTCAAACGACTAATGAATGAATGAATGAAATGGCTAAGATCATGTGACCTGAAAACTTTGGTTTAGTTAGCTATGTTTCTGACCTTGAAACATATTCTTTCTTTCAGACCATGTTTAATAAAATATAGTCTTATTATTATTCAGGTATGGTGAGGCCAACAGATCAGGAGATAATTGCCATTTAAAATAATGCATTACTCATATTTCCCAAGAAGGAGAGGCCTGGATGGTAAGTGAGGTCAGTCAGGAGGCAGGAGAGATGAGGGGAAATGTGGGCAAGCGGTGCCATTGTGGCTTTGTATGAAGGCAGGGCAGTGAGCATCAGGCAGGCTTACAAATGGCTAGTCATACAAAAGGTGGCAGAATACGGGGCCTGGTGACTCTCTGTAGTCGTCTGGGGTCTAGTTCTGGGGTGACTAGGGCAGGGATGTAGTGATCCTCTGTGGACCAGCCCAGAGAGTGCCTAGTACAATGGTGATCAGGTGTTATTTGGGATGTAGGTGATTTTTGATGGTTTTCTTTCCTACGCAATACACACCTGCATTCTAATCCCTCACTATCTCTAGAAACTAGCTAGACGAGGCATGGGCACCCTTCCCAGAGTCTGTACTGTCCTAGAGAGCAAACCATTAGAATAAAGATACGTGCTTACTCTGTCATGTCTAAAGTTAGGAGAAAATAATCAGCGATGAATTTGAGTACTGCTTATAAAAACACTAAATTGCCATTACTCACATATTTACAGACGTAGAGAGGACTTAGACAGCCTCTCAATGTATTTCAAGATTTCCAGATATAAGTGCCTTCAGGAAAACAGTTTCTCCTTTGTCTTCTAACTTTATATTTCAAAACAGTACAGCATATCATAGCACCAACTTTATCTTATTTTGGATGAAGCTTTTATCTATGTGGGAATCTTAATATTAACCCTGCCTCAGGCGAAGAGTGGAATGTGCAGGGTTAGGATTCGGGGAGTCGGAGCAGGCACCATTCTGAGAAACGTCCAGATTGACTGTAAAGTGTTCTGTCAGACTCCTTACCAAGAGGGCCATTGATGGAATGCTAAATAATTAAAACGTGTTTGTATTAGGAAACATATTTCTAATAAATATTTACAGAAAATTTTTGTTCTTTTTTCTTATTTATTTATTCCTTATTAGTACATGTGTGTAGTCCATAATGTTAACATTCCTTGTGTGGATGACTTGTGTTCTTAGAATGCCATGGTCACAGTGCAAACATTTGCAGAGTTTTCATGAGCCGAGAGAGTGCTAAGCTCCTTCAAAGACTTAAGCAATGTTTTTTTTCTTTTTTTTCTTTATTAGGGAAGATTTCTCCCTCTTTTTCTTTCTCCTGAGCTTGAACACATGTCTCTGCATCTGTGCGCACATGTGGAGGTGCATACACTAGTGGATGAGCCAAGACCGTTGATCTGATTTTTATTTCTTTAATTGGTGCTTGAAATTTAGAGGGAAATATACTAACCTAACTTCTTGACCACTTTCGATATTTTGAAAGCTTCATTTCAGGTGAGAACTTGCAGGGAAGAATTTTAGGCTGACATGTTTAAACACTCAACACAACGAAGCCCACAGTGGAAAATGTGACAACCCTTTTACATTAGTGGCAGCGTGAGGCGCTACTGAATTACCAAACCGGCAGCAAACGCCATAATAAAAACGCAGTTTCTGGAAATTGTGGAGAAAAAGCCTATAGTCACTTTTAGAGAATTATTTCTCTAATTGTGTATTTCTAACTCAAGGGAGAACCGATGGTAGCAGTTTGTTCCCCTATTGTAGTCTATTCATTTAGTTTTTAAATAGCCATGCTATGTTCACATTATGTTTAAGGTTTGGAGAGGGATAATTTTTGTTGTAAAAGAAAAGAAAATATGTAACATAAAGAGCCCCTTTCAGGAATTTAGCTTCCATGTCTGAGTTAGATAGCAGATGTTGAATGTTTGATTTGTTTTCACAGATAGTGGCCTAAAAAGCAAATCAAAGAATGAATTCCTAAAATGAAAAGAGAAAAAAAAAGTAGAAGGAAAGAAAAACATGAGCCTTTTTGGTATTTTTGTTCCATAGAAGTGGATATTTCTGAAAGGCAATGAAATAACAAAGGTACCACTGCAAGTATTGTTCATGTCTTAAGTTAAAAGTAGGAAAAAGGTAAGAAAGCATATAGTCAGCAAAAACTTGCTTTTAAAACCGCTATCCTCATACAGAAGGTCTGTAAATATCTCCTCATGACTTAATACATCTCACACACATTTTATTTATTAATTTACTTAAATTTTATTGAATTATTACTATGTGCCATGTCATGTTCTGAGGTACACATCAGTAAATACAAATATAACATTTGCTTTAATGGAATATGTTTAAACATATATCTCTGTCTACTATGATGGTTATTTAATAATCAGCTCTAGAACTGAACCATTATGTAATGTTGGTATTTACTTCTTACTGTGTCCTTTTGTTCCACTGAATTGGAGAGACAGACCAAGCCTGAGACACACACACACACACACACACACACACACACACACACACACACACAGAAGGCATGTATGAGTGTGTCTTGCTTGGAGGATACAGGGATTTTATTTAGTAATGGTAGAATTTGTATGTACATATAACTAAGAATAAAACATTACATGATAAAGACAAAATAGGTGTTAAGTAAAAATTGGCACAGTAAAAATTAATTTTTTCCTCTTTGAACTCTGATACTCCTTACCTTACCTTTCCAGGATCCTCTATCTTCTATAGAGCTATGATTCTCAAATGTGACTATCCATTGGAATTAATAATAGAGATTTAAAATGTACTGATTCTTGGGTTCAACATCCTCCTATTTTGAGCTTTTGGTTTAATTGGTCTGGGTTGCAACCTGAAGTGAAGTACAGTAACAGTTCCCCAACTTAATCTTATGTAGATCCAAGGTTGAAATCTATCTCTCTGAAACAGTAATATGCAAAATGTGATCCCCACAATCTCATCATCACCTTGGAATTTGCCAGAAATACAAATCTCAGATTTCACCCCAAAACTACAAAATCAGGGACTAAAATCGGACTTGTCTTGTATCACGTCTTCTAAGTGGTTGTGAACTGTGTGAATGTTTGAAAAACATTGTGATGTGACTCAACATTTAATTTGTTCTGTAGTCTGTTCCCACCTAACACCGATTCTCTCTTTGAGAACCACTTTGAGAATTGCTGTGTTTATGGTAGATTTAGCTAATTCAGTTAATCAGTGTTTTATTCTTATTGGTATTTTCTTTTCTGATTGTTTACAGGGTTGGAGATGATAAGTTTTGAGTAGAAATCAAGTTTAAATTTTTCTGTTTATCTCTTCCTAGCACAGACCCTTGACTTGGAATGCAAGTTGGTTTAGTTGTAATTCCCTTGTAGGCAGGAATAAATATCCAGTTGTTAGAACCACAGAAAATGCACCTGATGGAGAGCCAGCTTTCGTGTTGGCTTTGAGGTAACTTCCAACCTTTGCCAGACACACTGACCACCTGTGAAATATTTGCTCAATCTGCTGCTCCTGCTGCCGTTTCTCAGTGCTGTGAACTCCAGCTCTCCTATGGGATGACAGAGGGTGCTTGGCAGGATGATAGGCTTGTATGGGCCAAGTTTAGACGGAGGGGTTGACACAGGTCTGGTCAGCACAAATAACTTGTTTGTCTCTATTGTTTCTGCGAAGCATATGTTTCAGTACTACCTCCTTACACCAGTGGAGTAACTCTTTGTTCACATGAAACTACATCAGATTCTGGGTCACTGACTCACATGAAATGCCTAAGATTAATTTCCCAGGATTATTTTCCATTTATTCTTTCTAACATCTGGCTTCTTTAGGTATACATGTCTGTGGAATTCGACAATAACTCCTCTTGGCCCAGAATATGTCTTATGACTCCTCATTTGTCTTATGGATTGCAGGATTAAACATGGGCAAAGATAAAATTTATGAAAGGGTTCTGAGATCAGTTAATGAAAATAGCCAGTCCTAAGGGAGAGGGAGAGAAAGAAAGAAAGAAAAGAGGAAAAAAATCCCCAAAGGATTTTAGTGACGTAAAAAACATAGGCCTTAACAAGCCTTGGAATTTTGTAAAATGTCTAATTATGAACATCATCCAGGAGATGTACAATTAGAATTATTACCCCATTCAGAGATTTTTCCATTAGGTAGCACTAGAATGGAATCCGATTGTTCTGTTAACTTGGTGCCAAACCTCTCTGTTATAGCCTGTCCCACTACCACTTTGGAACCACCCCCCTAGGAGAACTTTGTTGAAAGCCAAGTAGTTTCGTTGCTGTTGTTGTTTCAATATAAACTCCTTTTATAGTTACATTAAAAAATTCTTTAATACAGGTAACGACTCCAAAGTCAAGCTTATAGACACATTCTTATTGCCTTGAGACTTGGTTTGCAGAACTGTCTTAGCCACTAGCTAGCTATATATGACTTGGAAATATTAAGAATTAACATTTTAAAACTCAGATTCCAGATAAAAGAAGAATAATGAGCCCACTGGATTCTCATTAGGATAAAATAAGGTAAAGACAATTGAAACATTTTGAAAATAATAAAACACATTTAACATGCTTCTTGTAGCAGTATTAAATAATGTTACCTAAGCTTGAAAGATGAAGTTCACGTTACTTAGATTGGAGGACACTAAAAGAAATGAGTTTTCAGAATCTTGATTTGAGGTAATGTACAAAGCTAATTTATATGAAATGACAAAATGAAGAAAATATATTTGACTAACGAGAGGCGATACTTCAATAGTATGATTGTTTACTAACTCAATAAAAATTTGTATGTTGAGTTCTTATTATGTGCTGCATATCTGATGAAATTACCAACTGAAGAAAAATTAAGTTTTTTGACACTTGTCATTTATTATTGAAAAAAACAACTGAAAAGATCTACCTAAAGACTTTATAAGTTTATGCTATTTAAAGGAGTGGTTTAAATTGCTTAGTATGGTTACTAGGAACTTTACAATCTGGGCCCTGTGTTTTATCAAATGCCATGTATTGCAGAAAGGGGCCGTGTTGAAGTCATAGTATCCTGACTTTTTAAACTCCTACTTGAAATACATCCCTTCCAGGGTTTTGGTCATTTGCATGAAGATTCACCATACTTCTGGAGAGTAAATTCTTATTAATCTCCCTACAAAGAGATGTCAGATTCTTGGCTTTAGGTTCTGGGGAAGAAATATGTTTGAGATGTATGTTAGGTTGAGGATCTTCCAGAGCATTTCCACGGGCCTTGCAGTTCATCCTGGAAAGCAAGTCAAAGTTGGACTATGTTCCCAGAAACCTGGAGGAGACCTTTTCCTCTGAAGCCTTTTTCCAAGCAGAGATCCCCCTCTAAGCCCCTAGCAGAATCACTATTTTAAAACATGATGTTATTTAGTACTGTTTGCTTATATTTCTATTTTAACCACAAGCTAATGGACAGGATTCTCAAGTAAGCAATCTCCTCCTTAAATTTGTATTGCTATTCTTCATAAAGAGCAGATCTGAAATAAACATATGAGAAGGGAAGGAAAATGGAAGGAAAGGAAAAACACCAGACTTAATCTATACCCAGAGAGCCCCTTATACATTGTGGACTGTGTAACAATCATCCAGGTTTCCCAAATCATGAAGCTATGAAAGCAAAATATGTTTGCATATAAACAGAGCTTTCTTCAGAAAATCAAAGAGAAAAAGTTGAAGTCAAGTGACACACTGAGGTTGAGGTCAACGCTGTGAGCTCTTTGGGCGTGCAGCCAGAGAGGAATGAGGGAATCAAGGAGGGCCCTGCTGGCCTCTGAGTGTGTTTATACCCATTAAGATGATTGCACTGACAATACCCAAGAGAGATAACCAAACCCGGAGCAATTCTAAATATGGGGCCAGGCGTATCTGAGAGAAAACGGCAGCCGCTGCCTCTGTAAGGTGGTGGGTGGAAAAGGCCAGTTCTGCTGCAGGTTTCCTGATTCAGAACAACGGACAGCCTGTTTAGGGACTCGGCATCTCAAGATGTTGTCCCTCTACCAGCATGTTCGTTATCAAAGAATTTGTGTTTTTAAGATATTTGAGTTTATTTTGTAGAATAACTGTTGTCCAAGCATCATGTTGAAATCAAATTGAAAACTGAGTTATCTTTAGAAAATCTGCAGTGGAATTTCTCTCTTTCAAGCCAGATTTTATTATTATCTTCAAAAGAACTTCAGTCCAAAGATCCCTGCTGGTCTGGTGGAGGTCGCATTAACGCTATCCTACTGTAGAGGAATTAAGATTTATTATTCTAAATGGTACATATTACTACTAGCAACAACTTACTGTTAATACATAGGCATAAAAGCAAATTTATTATACTACAGATTCATGCACAGCTGGTTTTTATAAACAAGCACGTATTGTGACTTTGTTTTATCCCAGGAACTACTCTGTACCCTTAGTGTGTGGCTATGAACAAGACAAATATGATACCTGTGTTTAGAAATGTGTATACTAGTGAGGTAGATAGATCACAAATAGATTATTGTAAAAAGGCAAACAGGGTATCTTAAAAGCAAAGGACTCACTAGACAGCTTTTGATTGGGTGGTCAAGCAGAATATCTCTGGGGAGAAATATAAAGAAACCATGCACCAAGCTGAGGCTCAAATAATGAGCATATATTAAATATGCAAAGACTGGGGAGAATGTGTGCCAAGTAGATAGAATACCAACTACAAAATTCCTGAAGCAGGAACAAGTTCTGACTATTTAGATGACAGAAAGACACCCATGGAGAGAGGTTCAACAGAAGAAGGCCAAGTAGGGCCTTTCTAGATAGTGTTAGGAATTTGGAATATGCTGTATTAATGAGAAACTTTTGGAAAGAATTTAAGTAAATAGTGGTATGAAACAGTGTATATTAATGAGTTTGTCTTTGCCTGAAATGAAAAATGAAAAGAAATTGAAAATCAGGTGCTGCTGAGACAAAACAGAGAAATTTCACTGTGTAGGGATTTGGAATTGAAAGTAGAAGATACAAGGATTCAGTCAGTGAATAAAAATGAGTAGAAGCCTTTCAACTTTGAAGGAATGTGAAAGCAAATTCCCAAAGCGTGTGGGTGCCAAGATGTGTAATGTGAATGGGAGGTGTATACCAGAAGTGTCCAAAACAAACATGGATAATTAAAAAAAAAAAAAAAAAACTACTCACAAATATTGAGCCACGCAGTATACCAGGCATTGGGCTTGACCACTTCCTTTGATTGATTATAAACCCACTGTATTTCCTGAGTACATTCTCTCATACCCTCAATATTTTAAAGGTCTTCAAGAGTCAGACTTTTAACATATCCTTCCACCTCTACCTTATAAATGCTTCTTGCATTAAGGAGAAAATGGAAGGAGTCAGAAGTAAAATTCCATTTACTTCTACCATCAGAGCTACTAACTTCCTTGCACTTGCCTGTCCATATTCTCATCTAATGCTGACTTTTCTACTTGTGTCCTAGATTCTATCTTTTTTTTTTTATTTTCAAGGACTTACTCCACTAACATCCCGAGTCTCAATTTGGTATCAATTATTGCTTCCACATTCTATCATGTCCTTCATTATAAAATCATGAAATAAACTCTGTAATTAAAGAAACAAAATAACACAAAACTGCATCAAACACAAACCATCTTGGTTACACTTCACTTCTCTGGTTTCACCTGAAGCAAAACTACAGAAAGGTGTCTCCAATCTCTCAAATTCTATCTCCTTTGGATACTACCCTGGTCCAGCTTTTACTACCACATCTATGAAGCCACCCAATATTATCCATGATCAGTCTGTGGCAACAAAAAGTCCATGATCAATTTTAATACACAACTTTTCAATAACATTTAATAAGCAGTCACTTTTCTTTGAAGCATTTTATTTCATGAGCTTCTAGGTTATACTTTCAGCTAGCTTTTCTTCAGCTTCATTGGTTACTGCTTTTTGCTTGCTGAAGGTGGATCTTTATTATATATCCCAAACTTTCGCACTATATGACTCAATCTGTGGACATCTTTTTTCTTAATATATACTCATTCCCCAGATAATGTTATTCTTAACCTATGAATTGAGTCTATAAGTATATACAAATATATGTTAAACTTACATATTAAGTCTCCTAAACTATCCTGAAATCCATTCACTTTCTCAATATTTCAGAAATCCTTTGCACCTCTCATCATTTCTTGAAGTTATAAAACAAGAAACTCAAACATAGTATTTCTACATCTTAAATAATTTTAATTCTATATCATCCCCAGAATTCTACATGTAAGAAAAGTATTACACCCTTTACACATTACTCTCATAATTATATTAGGATGTTATTTTCTGTAATCAATTTCTTTCTTTTACAGCAGCACAGGAGAGTTTTCCAGGGGTGATATGAAAAACATAACAGCATAACTTTCATAGTTAATAGAATTTGTGTTTACAAGCTGTATTTTTAAAATGTTTAAGTGCTTTGATGGACAACAGAAAAGGATCTGACATTTTCTGAAATATTAAATATATAGTTACCATATGACAAAGCCATTCTACTTTTAGTTTTATAAACACAGGCTTACCATATGACTAAACAATTTTGAAAACATATTTAAACACAAAACACGTACATACATGTTAATTGCAGCCTTACTCTTGATAGACAAAATTAGATAAAACCCAAATGTCCATCAGCTGATGAATAAATAAACAAAACATTTGATATTTACACAATGGAATATGGTTGTGCAATAAAAAAATGTAGTATGCATGGTAAACATTAATGAACCTTGAGCCATTTTAACTAATAGGGGTCACTCACAAAGACCATATATTATATGATTCAATTCACGTAAAATATCCAGATATCTAGAATAGGCAAACCCATAAAGACAAAATGTTGCCTGAAGTTATATAGGAGGCATAAAGAGTGATCAGCAATAGAAATAGGTTTATTCTTGAGGTGATGTAAATACAGTTTAAACACCCTAGTCCAAAAATTCAAAATCTTAAATGCTTTAAGACCTAATACTTTTTAATGCCCACTTGATGCTACAAGTAGAAAATATTACAATTAACCTTATATGAAGGTTTTAGTCAAAAACCAAGGAGAGGAAAAAATTGCATAAAATTGCCTTCAGAATACCTGTATAAGTTGAAAATAAATGACTCTCATGTTGATCTACATGACATCCCATTATGTCTATGCAAATATTCCAAATGATGAAAAAACTCTTAAATAAGAAAGATTTCTGGTTACCAGGAATTTGGATGCGTGATACTCAATCTGTATTTTAAAACTAGGTGTAATGATTGCACAACTATAAATATCTAAAGAACATCAAACTGTATACCACAAATGGACAAATTTTATGCCACATGAAATTAAGGGTTTTTAAAATTTTTGATTCTTGATACGGCAGGTAGATAAAATTTACTTTAAAGAAAAAAGTTCCTTGAAGTTCTCAATGTTTTTATTTGTTTGATTGTTTGTGTTGGGGGTTGCTGGGGATCTAACTCTGGGCCTTATGCTCTCTATCACTTAAGCTAAATCCCCAACTCCCTCAATGGTTTTTAAGAGATTAATTTTTAAAAGTTTGAGAGCCCCTGCCCTAAAATATACAAGAACATCCTGTTGGTTTTGATGTTCTTATTCTAACTTCCTGATGGTCTCCCTATATACATTATTAAATAGAACCATCTTTTTAAAATATAAAACAGCTTTATCATTTAGAAATCTATCAGAATCTTTCTATAGCTACAAATCTCACAGCACTCAACATAACCCGCAGTGCCTTATGTGATAAGTTTCTTACTACTTTCTCAACCTTATTTTTAGTTTCAGCTATATTCTTTCAGACCGGCATTTGTACTGTCTTGTCGCAAATACATCAAGTACGATCTCATATTAAGATCTTAGAATTTTCTGGGGGTTTTTTCCATAGGATTTTTTTCCCATGGGTCTTCCTAAAATACTTTTACTGGTTGCCTCTGCATTCAAGGAATTTCTTAAACATTACTACTTCATGTAGGCCTTGCCCATTCACCTTATTCAAAGTAGTGTTTTTCATTTGTAAAGCATCGTCTATTTTCCTCTATCCCCTCTCTCCATCCTTCTGAACTGCCTCATCCATGGACAAAGCAGGTCTTAAGTACCAAATAAATCATCTTTCACCCTCCCATTCCCCAACTTCAATGCAAGTTGGTATAAGAAACACCCCAGCTCCCAGGAACCCAGTGCAGAGCGGGCCCTGAGACACAACGCACTTCACAGGCACGCCTGCTGCCTGCGTGGGCTAAGCTCTAGTTTCCTATAGTGGTGACTTGATGACACACTCTGTTGGCTCATTTCTCCCTATGAACTCATTTTTCTACATGCCTGAGAGCTTTTCCTGATATTTTCTCATTTGTCTTTTATGACTACCAGTGTTAATACTATGTTTATTTTATTTCTTTATAACTACATTCTGTTCACACACAAAGACACGAATGCTAGGAAGATAAGGATCTTGTTATTCTCACTGAGCTCACAGTGCCTAGAACCTAGCTTTGAATGAAATTGACACACAATAAATATTCATTGAAGGTAAGATTGAGGGATTGTCAGATATATTCCTCATATAATCCTGTGAAGCAGATATTATTTTATTTCTATATCACAGATGATGAAACCTAGATTTCAAAAGGTTAATAAATTGCCTAGAGTTACATGGTATGTGGGAATTCAGCTTTTATATGTCTGACATAACAGTCTGAATTTTTTACAAAATTCAAAACTGAGTTCTGAGATCTAAGATGAATGATCACAATACATCTAGCATCAAGGGATTTTACAGTGAATATTTCAGTGTTTGTAAATACTTCCTGGTTAAAGTGAGGGGCTGAGTAAGACAAATCTTCAATGATTAGACAAACATAGTGATAAAATTAAAATAAGATAGTGTATAAAAGATCTGAGATCCTCCCTGCTAAGTTTGTTTTGGTATCTTCATTCATATGGGCAATTACTATGGCCACTCGCATCTGCTTCAAACTTTATACTTCCTTTGGTTTTCTGCTTCAGTTAAAGATCAAGTCCAATCTTTATGTTTCAAGCTATCTCCTTGCTCTGGAGAATATAGTTTCAATTTTAGAGTACATCCATGATCTACTAGTTACTGCCATTCTTTCTTCAAAATCCAGGAAAACAACTTTTAAGCTTACACAGGAGAATGGCCAGCATCATTCTTGAAAAGTGGCCAATTAAGGGGAATCACTCAAGTATAGTAGTCTTTGATTTGTTGCTAGTCATTAATCAAACACACACCTACAGTGTTCTAAAACATCAGAACAGAAAGAACCAGAAAAGGTACAGAGGCACAATAGATTTGTTTTTACTTATTGTTTCTCCAGTTCTTTAATTCATTAACTCATTTGGTAGATCGAACAAAACTGAGACATTATAAGACTTCTAAAGTAAGCTACTTCATCAATTCTAGCTATGTCTATAGATGAGGAAATAGATAGTCCACTACAATTTCCTCACCATTTAATTAGGGGATTTCTGAGTTCTAAAAAATTGTTTTAGAATAGGCTACATACATAGTTTACCTGTCAAAGGGTTTTAAGAGATGAGTGGGGTGGAGTCTCATTATGAAAGTTTAAAACAAAATGGTGATCTGGTAATCAACAATATAGCACCTGGAAAAAGTGAATGAGAGATAGTTTGAATAAGACGAAGAGGTAGTAAACAGCACTTATATGACTCAGAGTTTTGCCAAAGAATTGCTGTTTCAATGCTTACAGATCACAGAAGTTTGCCAAAATTTTCAAGGGGAAACTGACAGAAAAAAAACATTTTTTTACAAAAAATAAAAGCAAGGGAATTTGATATAAAACTTTGACTACTACTTTCCTATGATCTGATGGTTCGAGGAAATATCTGCATTGCCATTGATATAATTATGTTATTGTAAAGGTTTCAATGCATTATTATTGAATTGCCTTGAAGTTCTTATCTGTCTATCTATATCTATCCAAACAAGTACTTACATGTTTATAAATTTACAGTGACATTTCATGTATTTATTCTGAACTAGATAATCTTTGAATTTATTATGATAATTTAAAAACTCAGTAACTTACTTGGTTGTTACCTTATCTTGTTGAAACTTGCATAGCCCTGGTAATTATGAATATTTTGCTCAAAAAAATTGAAATAGCAATTCTGATGGCAACCTTCTCCACATGAGTACATAAGAGAATTGGGAATGGCCATGCTAAGTTTCAAGAAATGTTTCCAAAAGTCTGCTTATGTGTAACTGCAGTGGGTGTCATGGAAGAATGAGAGTTTGGGACAAAAGAGATATGTTTCACCCCTCTACTTCATCCAAAGAGTCTCCCCACTTGAAAGAACTTGGGTCAGGCTAGAAATGAAGAATTTTGTAGTGAATAAACTGATGGCCTGAGGACATCATCACAGATTCATTCCAAGAAAGGGGAATCATTTTGCTGTTTTCGATAGTTGGCCTCCCTACTGGAAGTAACATCATGCTGCATATCTCAGCCAAAATTTGTAGTTGTGAACTCAGCAAAAACTATTAGTTTTAGGTAAATCCAAGGCTACCGGGGGACAAAAGAACATAAAAGCAGAATGTATGTATGTCAGAGATTCACTTGGTAATAAATGCATTTTTGTGTATAATTTCGCAAACGGTTATTTTGAAATCTAAGAGGACTAAAGTTAGTTCTGAGAGCAAATGTCCTTTACATTCTCTTGTCTTTCTTTCTCCCTATGACATTGTAGAGACAAATTCTTTATAAGTTGATAAATTTGCCACCTAGATCCTTTCTATAAATTTAATAAGAAACTTTTGGTTATAAAATATTATTAGTTATTAATGTTTCTGCACAATTTCAAATCCATATTCTCATAACAAATACAAAAGTATGAATGAGACCTTTGCCATCAGTTCAGCCTACTCGTAGCATTCCCAGGCTCTCGGTCATGTCAGAGGAGGATTTTCCTTTCTAAAAGGATTATTGTATGGAAAAGTCCAGCACCCGAGATTATGTCTACTTATTTTCTTGTAGTTTGAGGATTTGGATATGAAAACCTTTCATTAGATGGAACAAATAAGATTTTACTTAGCCACTAGAGAGGTAGAAGTCTCTTTGAGCCTGAAAAGAACATGAGATGATAAGAGACTTCATTTTAATTTAGCTACTCAAAGGAGCATGATATGAACAACTTAAAAATGAAAAGAAGGTGATACTAGGCATACACAATTATTAACAGTTTTTCTTTAACATCTTGAATGACCTCAGTTATGTGATGTTACATTTTCATGTGTTTGAAAATATTTGAATTTTTTTGGTTCATTTGAAAGCAGCTATACCCGATCAATACTTAAATATGCCCATTTCAACGTTTTCATTCAGTTGATAACTTACCATTTTGAAGCAGAGTAAAATAATGTACGCAGTTGATATGGACTCATAACTGTATTTTCTTGTTATTAAGTAGAGAATTATATTTGATAAAGTCATCATCGGACTTGAAGTGCTTTTAGGTAAATGCAGTGAAAGCACAAAACAGTGTACACATTTCTGAGTTTATTTTATAAAATGTAGAATATATAGATGTTTCTATAGATGGATCCTCATTTTTCTTTATCCACTTCATTTGGCCTTTCTTTTTCTCTACCTTTCTACGTATCTGTTTTTTTTTTTTTTTTCAGCCCAATCATCAAACTTTTGTTATGAAAATACATCCAGTTTAACTTTGCTACTTACACTCAGTAGGTACAGAATCACTCTTTAACTAAACAGGAAACTTTAATTTCTAGGAAGCATTTTTTAACGTTTCTAGTATGACCACTTCTTTCTGAAATTCTGAGTGTCAAGTGCCTGTAATCCCAGTACTCCAGGAAGTTATAAACTGTAGCTCATCTGAGGCAATTTAGCAATTTATCAAGAATCTATTTTAAATTTCCAAAACAATATGAAAGAGCTGGGGCTGTAGCTTGGTTTGTTTGCTTGTTTGTTTCTTTTGAGACAGAGTCTCATTCTAAACTCGTTCTGTAATTCAGGCAGGCCTCGGACTAGCTGTGAGTCTCCTGTCTTAGCTTCCCTAGTACTGGGACTACAGGTGTGAGCCACCAGGCCCTGCTAGAGATGTAGCCATGTGAGAAAGTCCTGGGCTCAATCCCCAGTGCTACACTCACACACATTGTTAGTAGAAATGATTAACTCTATTTTCTTTGACGTTTAGAAGATAAAGATAGTTCCTTTTTCTTTATTAATTGTGTCACTTGGCTTTTATCAAACTATTTCTATTTAAAAGAAAAGTACCTGGCATTGTCTAAAATAACCTCATTGTCAGGAAATGGCCAAACAATGCATGGGCAAGATTTCTGTGCCTAGAAATTAATGAAAGCCTGGCCTCTAATGTGAAGAATACATTGTACATAAATCTGAACATAAATGTCATTTGTGTATCCTGATTTTCAATGGCAGCTAGGCGAGACAGATTAATTTCATAACAGCAACAACAGTAATTACAGCTTTCCATTCATTTAATATGATATATAAATACAAGCTCTGACACCATCTGTAAAGTTCCTGGGACTTTTCCTTCTCTAGATGAAAGGTGTTGTTTAAACCTTTTAAAGTGCTTGGTTGTAATTACTGAGGTTGTCTGCTGTAGAGATAATTGCACATCTTCATGCTTGATCCACTCACAAGAAGAATATAGAAGACTGAAAACCAGCTGAAATCACTCACCTGCTCAAATGAGAGTATGACCAAAGTAAGGACCAGAAGGCAAAAGGAAGAAAACTCGACATGGTTTCACTATTGGGCCATCATATTTTACCGAAGACAAGACCCAAAAATGTCTTTCAGCGTCTACAGCAGATGAATTTGCCCGAAGCTGCTACCCAGTTGAATTCAGAACACTTGTCAAAAGCTAGAGAGTTTTTTTTATGATGGGATCACCAGAAAGAAGAAATGTAGGGAAAAAGTGTACTGATCAATTCTGTCCAGAGGCTGTAAGAATCAATTCCACTACTATTGATCTTTTTGGGATTGGAAATGAGCTACATAATATATTGGACATCTGTTCTCTCTGAAAATATGGACAGGTTCTTTGAGATCATACTTTAAATATAGAATTAAAGTGAATCCTTTATGCTTTTTTACTGTATCTTTTATCCTTTGTGCCTCATCGTATCTCTTCTCTGATGTCTGACCAGGAGATTCTTTGGAATGCCGTGGGAAAACTTCCTGACAACAGAGGTTACAATAAGAACAAATCCTACTCAGCGAGAGAGAGCTTCTGTGTGGTGGAGAGTATGTGCTTCTGAATAATAATTTGTTCTCCTGGTTCCGCCTTCTTTACCTACGACTTTAGGGTGTGCCCATTGGGGCACTGGTTTTTCTCACCGGCAGTTATGCGTGGAAAAAAGATTCTTTGTTTGTTGTTCTGCTCTGTTTGAACTACAGCACTGTATAAAGCGAGTCCCTGCCAAATCTCCGTGAGAAGGTTGGGTGTATGTTAGCAACAGGTTGAAGGTAGGTGGGTGGAGGCTGATAGGTAGACTTGTGTGTGTTCCAGACCCAACAGCAGGTTCCACAAGTTCTGACACCAGTAATGAGTTTGTTCTCTGAAAGAAGTCTGGGCCTCTGTGTGGATAAAACAAACATTTTAGATTGAAACTCATAAAAGAATAAAAGAGTCAAAACATTCTTCTTACTCCGTCTCAAGGGGAAATGGAAGGCGTTGGTGCCTGACAGGTGCAGCTTATTAGCAACCTGGACAGCAGCCAGACGGTCATGTAGGAACAGGCCGAAAGACCACACCTGTGGATTGAAAACACTGTCCTCTAACGCGAGTGAAATCATCCTCAGCGTCATCCCTCTTTTCCTGTTTTCCTCATTGGCTGATTTTCATTGAAAGACTTTAATATGAAGTTGTGTGACCATGCTTTAAATTGTTACTAAAAGTTCATGTGTTTGAAACTCAGTTCCCAGTATAGCTGTGCTGAGAGGTGAGACCTCTGAGGGGTGATTAGACATGAGGACTCTCCCCAAGTGACCGAGATAATGCCGTGATCATGGGAGTGGGCTTGCTAGGGAAAGTGATGTTGCTTCTCATTCTCTGTCTTTGTTGCTTTCTGTCTCTCAGCTGTGAGAGGCTGCAGCAAAAAGGCCCTTATCATAATGGCTTGTAAGCCTTGGATTTTTCAGCCTCCAGAATCATAAGCCAAATACATTTCTGTTCATGACCAATGACTTAGTCTGTGTTACTTGGATTCAGAAGCATAAAAAAGACCGAAAGATTGCAATTCTAAAAGCTGGAGTCTTCCA
Organism: Hystrix cristata; assembly: GCA_004026905.1. Classification (NCBI taxonomy): domain Eukaryota; kingdom Metazoa; phylum Chordata; class Mammalia; order Rodentia; family Hystricidae; genus Hystrix; species Hystrix cristata. The sequence goes on along the minus strand of PVJO010008947.1, from coordinate 17,340 downwards.
TCGGACAGTGAATAGATCTTATTTTAGTCAATTAAAATCATAATTCTTTCCAATTCATTATTATCTGTCTACTCTTTTTGAAGAATGTCTGCGAATGTCCTTTCGGGTTCTTTGCAAGACATTCATTAATGTTAATCTATTTACTTCTTAGACGTAAATAAGTTTACTGAGGATGACTTTCCTCAGCTAAAAGCATTATGAAGGTTCACTAAAAGTAGAAGCCATCAAATATGTGTAGATGGCTAGTGAATAAGTCCTCAGAAGGGCCTTGAGAATTCTTCCTCTCTAATGGACAGTGGAATGAAGTAAGAGCCTCCACTGAATAGTTTCTGAGTAAAAAACAAAGAATTTTTCTAATAAAAAAGCAAACAGGGAAAAATCAGTACCATGGAGTTTCAGAACAGTCCGCTGTGTGAGTCTTTTGCTTAAATTCTATTTAAACGATTATCTATAAATAAATATGTCTATTTCCATTTGATTATATTCATTCTGTATTTTTTCTTTGCCTTGTTATGAATATAAAATTATTTTCCATAACTGTTCTCCATGTATAAAGGTTAAAATGGAAAAGAATACAATCAAATCGTCTGTCACATCTTTCAAGATATTGGTATGTAAACTTTGTTCTTTCCTCCAACCCATGGCAAAGCTTCTAGGTTTTTGATTTTAGATGGCTTTTCCCAATACGAAACTATGCGACTGGGGTTGTCTTTGCCATTTGTCTTCCTCCCAGATGATTTTATGATCCTGTTCATCATGTTTGTTAGTATTACTAATATTCTTTGCGTTAGCACTGAAACATGAGCTCCTAGTCTAACGAGTCTGAGTGAACTCTGGTTTCCTCACTACCTACATAAAATGCCCCATACTAAAGAATTAAAGATCCTGAAAAGAAAATTATTTTCCAAATATTACCTACATAATTTATGTAGGTAGAAATGTCTATACATATGAAAGTCATTTCTGAAATTCACCATTCCTTATTATCTCCTTTCTCATCACCTGTTTCGCTTTCCCATACCTGACCCCTAACTCCCCACACTGGAGGAATAAGACTTAAGTATAACGGCTGTGACTTAATGCACCCGACTTAATGCTTCTTTTCTTTTCCCCAACCTTCCAGGGATGATTCATTAGCTCTCTTGAGCACATTTTCCATGTCATTTTGTACGACAGCCTCAAAATGAATGTAAGCAATACATTAGAAACTTTTAATACATGATGTTTCATTATGTGCTTCTTAACAAAAATTTAGGAGATGCTGTTTTTAACCAAGAGCTGTTTACAGAATTTGACCAGGTACGTATGCAGCATTTACTCCATAAAGCACACAGTTTCTTCCGGTATTTCCTTGTCTTCAAATATCTTACCCTCACCCAACCTCACATGCACATCTCTCCACCCCACCCCAGGGTGCATCTCCTACATAAATGGCACTTGAATTTATTTGTTGTAGAAATTCTAGGATACTTTTTGAACCGTGTTGAAGATACGTCTTGATTAGTAACAAGAATGAAGGCTAAGTCTTGATTTGATTTTGTCTTATGAGCTAGTATGACTTTATTTATATTCATATATCCCTGGATCTATGCTGACAATATTTTCTAAGCATATATATATATATAATAGACTTTTGGCAAAAAATGAAGGAGACTGTTATTAGTCAGAGACAAGCAATCTTTCTGGACTTTTCTGCTCTGTACTCTAACAGCCTTTAGACTTGGACAGCCTTTAAAAATATTTTAGTATTAATAAAAATTATCATCGATTTTTCAATCAGTACAAGAGGAAAAAGAATAATTTAAATGTTCGTGAAACACTAGCCTTTGTGTCTGCATAGGCCAGGCTGTTCCTCTTTATCAGTAGCCTCTTAGCATTTTCTTTGTAACTTGATGAAGATTAGGTGACCTAACTCCACCTGCTGGATGATTGAAATTACATTGCTTTGGTTTAGGAAGGGAATGCTGACATCATGCAATTGTCAATGACATCGAAGCCTTACGAGCCTGATTTAAACTCTAAACTTTGCCATTTTCTGGCCACCAGGGTCATTTCTTAAATAATAACTTCAGATTTCTGGACCAAATCTTCATTGATGTAAAAAAAAAAATAGGTGATTATCCCAAAAGATCATATATTCTTAATTCCTGATAAATCTGGTTTAATTTGAATTAAGAAATCTAGACCATTGGCTCCTTATTCACACTGAGTCATAATATACTACTGTTGTATTCTGAGTTTATTTCTTTTTTTAAATTTTATTTTCTTTTAATGGTACATTTAAATGTACATAGTGATAACATTCTTCATAGGGGATTTGTACCTGTACATGACATATCTTGTTGCTTCTTTTTTCCCATTCCCCTCCCCTCCCCTCACCCCCTTCTCCCTCCCTATTTACAAAAGCTTTGTTTCCACTTTTTCCTTCCATTTCTTATTTCTCTTGTCCTCTGTTCCTTTCCCCCTCCCTTGTTCCCTTTCCCATTTGGACATTTTCTTCCCTTTCCCAATATAATACATTTTAGTCTTTATTTACACGTTCAGTTTCTCACACCAGAGAAACTAGGCAAATTAAAACAACCCTGAGATCCCACCTCACTCCACAAAGAATGGCTATTATCAACAAATCAGCCAATAACAGATGCTGAAGGGGCTGTGGAGGAAAAGGGACCCTTCTCCACTGTTGGTGGGAATGTAGACTGGTGCAACCACTATGGAAATCAGTGTGGAGATTCCTCAGGGAACTAGGACTAGAGATTCCATTTGACCCAGCTTTTCCCCTTCTTGGTATCTTCACAAAATAATTAAAAGCATCATACCGCAGCAATATATGCACAGCCATATTTATAGCAGCACAGTTTGTAATAGCTAAATCTTGGAAACAACCCAAATGCCCATTAACAGCAGAACGGATAAAGAAAATGTGTTTTTTTTTTATACAAGGGAGTAGTACTCTGCCATAAAGAATGATAAGCTTGAGATATTCCTAGGTAAATGGATGCATCTTGAGACCATACTCTTAAGTGAAATAAATCTGACACACATGTCTGAGTTTATTTCTAATGGGAATATTTGCAAATTTCCACACATTCTGCTCCGCCTCATCCTGCTTCTGTCACTTACTAGATGAGTAGCATCTCACTCAACAGGAATTTTTAAATCCCCATTATCCTAAAGACAAGAAGAGCTGATAACAGTTCCTCCCAGAATAGTTATATGGGTTGAATGGTACGTTAGCAAATCCAGGATGCTACTTTTCGGTGACGAAGAGTATTTGGGGTTCTAGGTACTGAGAGAGCGACAAACATTCTCCTTGAATGAAAATTCGTTTATATTAATTACTGTCGGCAAAAGAAGCATGGCAGTAGGAACAATCACAGTTCAGCTAAAAGGAAATACTATGGCCGAGTAAAATAAAATCATAAATAAGGCAAAAAACTATCTGTTTCCTGTTTGAACATGATATACTGTTTCTTTCCTGTGATGTTCTTACTATGGCAACTCAAATTATAGGAGTCATGTGAACAAAACACTCATGCACATTCACACACGCACACACGCACGCACACAGAAGGGGTATTATTTAATTCCATTTCAGAGTTAAAACCTCTACTTATATTTTGCTTTTGAATGCTTAGCTTCTAGACATGCCCAGTGCCTACAACTGAAGGTATAAACCTAAGGTGGACTAGGCATGACGTCACAGCTTGGCCTCAAAAGTATTATTTATGTTCTGTTGACAATGGAGTGAAGAACAAAACTGCACAGGTTTTACATATTAAGTAAAGAAAATATGAAAGACTAAGGATGAAAGATAAGAAACACTATTTGCCCAGAGCAGTCCTGTGTGACAGATAAGGACTCAGCAAGGGGCAATGTCACCTCAGAGACGTTTGCTCCTATGTCGCCAGCACCTAGGGACAGAATCCAAAGGACTCCTTTAACTCAGCTCAGTTAATATTAGGATCTCTCACCCTATTACTTCTTGTTTCTCCAATCTGTCTTCTAAATTGTCTTCATAGTCAACCTACTCTTTGATTAGTGTGTTATTTAATTACCGATATTTTCAAATTTCTATAGATTCAATATGTTCTGAAGACAATAAAATCAGGAATCATTTACTTTCAGTGATTTTCAGTATTTGTTTTCATCCCCTGAAGTGAAAAATCACACTATTACTTCCACTTAAATATATAGGAAAAGTAAATCCCATTTATTTATTTATTCATTTTGGTTCTGGGGATTGAACTCAGGACCTTGCACTTGCTAGGCAAGTGCTCTACCACTGAGCTAAATCCCCAGCCCCAGTAAGTCCCATTTAAAAGCAGAACTAGATAGGGAGAAGGGGGAAAGAAGGAAGGGAAAAGAAAAGAAAGGAGAAAGGGAAAATGGAAAAATGTAAATAAGCCTGCTGCAAATAGGGAAGAGTGGGGGAACAGAAGGGAGGAGTGGGGAGAGGGGGGAAAACCAAGATATATCATGTACAGGTACAAAATAACCATGATGAATGTGATCATTATGCATACAATGTACCAATACATGTTCTTGGTAAAACTAAAATAAAATAAAAGCAGAAAAATCATAAATGCTTCCATCCTTTGCAGTTATACATACATCTATTTACCAACAATCTGTACTTTCTTGTATAATTGGTAGTAACAATCTCTATTTTTGAAAAATGAAATGAAATCTTGTAAAAGATTCTCAAGAAGGAAGAGAATCATTCCATAATTTAACGGGATTCATTTTTATCAGTTTGAAAGCATACCTCCATAAGTGCTTGAGGGCTTTTTCTTTTGACTTCAAGTAAGCGAGTATCTTTCACACTAACGTCTGATTAGGAGAGAACAGAGTCATGATTTCTGAGCTTATTTACAAATTATAAATTCACTAAACAAAGTTATAACCTGATATGTGTGCATGTGTATTCGTAACCAGGTATCACAATTGCAATTATGTAATTTTAGTTGTTAGTGACATTATTGGAGAATGTAATGATGATAATAGCAGTTATAGACAATGTAGAGTGATGGACATTGGGCCCCAAAGTAAATATTTTAATGATTTATGTAAGAAGATCTGGTAATATATTCAACTCATTGAAACATCTGGGACAGTTTTTCAAAATTTGCATTAGTGAAACTACTAATAGATCCTGACAGAGTTTTCCTGGATTTATTTCTAAGTAGTTATTGAAACAAAGTTAAAATTGAATCCATGTGCACTCAGTTCATCACTGCTATGTTATACAAAACATGGTCTTTGCTAAACCACTCTGTCACTGTTGCTTTTAGAATGTGTTCTACATAATTCTGATTCTTGTCCCTTATTATACAAGAAAAAATATATCAGTCTTATGTAGCCATTTCAGGATCGGTACAGAGTATTCTGTATCCTTATTCATATTACCTGGTTCTGTCAAAACAAACTAAGCTCTAAAGCCATTTTCATATTTTATACATGCAGGCAAAAAATATTTTTGTCATCACTAAAATAAGACACAATTATAAAAGTTCAGAAAATACTTAACAGTATACCATTAGTATTGGTATATTGTCTTCTAGACTTGTCCTTTGCATATGCATACTATGTCTTAAATCACACAAATAAAATTAATTTATAGATGCGTATTTTGTAGCATATATTTTCTTCAAAACATAGTATAGATATAACAGAATGGCCATTACATATTTTGCTTAAAATGATCACTTGAGTTGCTGCATTATTATATGCCATTTGCAAATATATCATGATTTGTTTAACTTGTCTCCTTTGATATTTGGATTGTTTTAGTATATTTCTAAAATAAACTTCATTGTAATAAAATCCCTTATATACGTCTCTCTACACTATTTTCTGCTGAAATTCTAAGTGGGACAATTTCTTTCTTTCTTTTCTTTTCTTTTCTTTTTTCTTTTTTTTTTTTTTGAGACAGAATCTTGCTGTGTAAATGGAAAGTGACACATGTTCTATGATGAAAAGGCTTAAAAAGGAAAGTTACACACTTTCGTAAACAGTCACTATTTTCAAACTCGTACGTGGAAATCAGTGATAATATATACAGCAGAATGGTAATTTTATTATGTTCCAATAATCAATAAGGAGATTGTATTCATTTGTACAACCAAACTTCGTGGAGGGACTGAGATCCTTCCCCGAGATTAAATTTCCACAGGGAAACTTGATCAGAGAGGATGGTCATATTCGTTTGCCTTAGCTAGATAACCATGATAACCAAGAAATCAAACTGCATTTTAAAGGGGATGCAGATTGGTCCTCCTGCGTGTGTTTGTGTGTGCGTGTATGACTGAAGTTAATTCACTACAATGTTTTTCCTTGTGTTCTTCTTCGTAAACACTCAATTCAAGCTCAGTAATCTCCGCAGGCGCTTCCCACCTCAAACTTCCTGCCCTCTTCTTATCATCAGGGTTCTCACAATGCTCTTTTTGTGCCCAGCAACATTCTTCCTCCTCTCTGCTTGTGGACTGGGCTTTGTTTTTTCATATTTTGTGTAGCTTCCCTTTGTTTACATGACACATTATCTGTGTTTTGAGTCCGCAGAACTCCTGGTGGCAGTTCTCACTGAAGTTGCCCTGTCCTTCCTTATACGAGGGCTACTTTTCCCTGTTAAAATTCTTAGATTTTATGGCACTGGCTTAATTTAAATGCAAATCCCAACATAACATACTGCCTCTCATCACTCTCGCATTTCCAGTGGGGTTTGGATATGCTCCAGTCACTTGATGTGTGCTGCATTCACATTTTGTGCCGTATTTTCCTCCCTTTGATGAATTCTTCCCCTTCCAATGCTAATCCCTTCTTACTCTTTGATAGTATTTTCTTTAATGGCACTCTTCTGTCTTTGATAACATTTTTTTGCGGGGTTTTATTTCTTATCACTCTTTCGCGTTCAATATTATTCTTTTCAGTTTGCTTTGCATGATCATTTCCATTGAAGGTCTTTGGTTCTGTCTTGGTCTCTTGTTCCCTAAGATAATCTGTCAATGTTTATGATAGCGTAAAGATGGCATGCTCCTCAAAGAAAGTACCATTTCTGTGAGAAGAAGTATGTTTCCTATGTTTGACATATTTACTAAAGCAGAATTTGTACAGCTAAGAACCTGGAAACCATTTAAGGGATAGGTCATTTCTTATAAAATCTCTTATGCCAGAATGAATATTGAAAAATATATAAAACATGAATAGTGATGAGAGATAAGATCAAGGTAAAAATGAATTGGAAACCTAGTTAAACCATATTCCAGCATCACTAAACCAGGGCTCAGAGTGATTTTTAAAGCTATTTAGTCCTTTTTATCATCTAGTATTTGAAATTTGTACATCATCCCAAATACATAATCATTTAGAATATGATTAAGTGACAAGGATATAAGAACATATTAACTGGCTAGATTTTCATCATTTTCTTATATAGAATAAAAATCTGTCTCAACGTACATTTACATTTTGGCCCTAGTCCTGTTTCCTGACATCATGCTTTTTTAGCAGACTTTTGTGTTTAAAGCAATTTTAGACTTGAAACAAAATGGAGGAGAAGATGTAGAGATTTCTCATGTGTCCTACCTCCTAGATTCTCCTCTACTCAACATCTCCGTCCATAGTTGTACATTCGCCATAATTAATGAGCCTATTATATTCATACATTGTTATCACCTAGAGGCTATAGATCACATTAGGTTTTATGCAATGTTGTACATTTCGTGGTTATAGAAAATTTTATAATTACATAATCCACCATTTTATTACCACACAACAGAGTTTCACTGCCCTAAAAATCCTTTCTGTTCCTTGTGTTCATTCCTTCCTCCCCTTTAACTGCTGGAAACCACTGATTGTTTTTACTACTCCATAGTTTGCCTTTCCCCAAATTTCATATATTTGAAATAATGGAGCACGCAGTTTGTTTAGACTGGCTTGTTTTGCTTAGCAATTTCTTTCATGTAGTTTCGTGAGTTAATAGTTCATTTCTTTTTAGCACTGAATAATAATCCAGTGTCTGGATACATGCAAGTTTATTCATCTACTCACTCACTGAGGGAAATCTTGGCTGATTCCAACTTTTGGTAATTATGAATAAAAGTGGCGTAAATATCATTATGAGGCTTCTGGGGGAGCATAACTTCTTTGGGTAAATACTTGGGGCGTTATATCTATATTGTATGATAAAATTGCATTTATTTGTGTGAGAAACCTGAAAACTGACATTCAATGAGGCTTTATCATTTTGTATTTCTACCACCAATAAATGAGAGTTCTTGATCCACATTATCCTCAGAACTTGGTGGTGTTGGTGATCAGGATGGTAGCCATTCTAATGGGCGTATAGAAGTATCTTCTTGTTGTTTACATTTGCAATTTTCTGAAGAAATGCAACTCTCAGCAGTCGTTCATTTGATCATTTGGCTTATTATCCAAAGCATTATGTCAAGTGCCTTTTCTGCATGTATTGGTATGAACACGGGATGTTTCTACTTCAGCTTATTGATTCAATGGGTCGCATCACTTGATTTTCATTATCTTCTTCAGTAAGGTGTCTGATTGATGTTTTTATTGTTGCATTTTAAGACTTATTCATACTACACTTTAAACTATTGTTTCTTCTGAGATATGTGTTTTGCACATACTTCCTCCAAGTGTGTTATGTGTCTTTTTATCTTTTTTTAGTGTATTTCAGAGTAGAGAATTTTTAATAAAGTCCAGCTGATCCATTCTTTCTTTCATGCATCATGCCTTTAGTGTTGTATAGATAAAGTCATTGCCAAATTTAAAGACCATCTAGACATTCTGCTATGTTATACTGTAGAACGTTTATAGTATCATATTGTACATTTAGCTCTATGATCCATTTAGAATTGGATTTTGTGAAGGGTACAAGATCTGTTTCTAAATGGTTTTCCTCACATTATTACCCAATTGCTTCAGCACCATTTCTTGAAAAGACTCTTTCCCCCTTTTTACTACCTTTGTTCCTTTGTTGAACATCAGCCAAGTATATTTTTATGTGATTCTGTTTCTGTTATTTCTATTCTGTTCCTTTAATCTATTTTTCTCTTCTTTGCTAATGCCACACTTTCTTAAATTAGCTTTCAGTTAAGTTTTGAAGCTGGGTAGTATTAATTCTCTATTTTCTTTTTATTTAATATAATATAGCCTATTCTGTTTCTTTTTTAGCTTTCCATATAAACATTAAAACCAGTAGATATTCCAGAATAATTTGTAGGAATTGTGATTATGCTTGCATTAAATCTGTGGGGAGAACATACATTTTGATAGTACTGAGTATTCCTATCCATAAAAAATGAATATCTCTTCATGGATTTGTTTCCTATTTGATTTCTTTCAACAGAGCTTTGTAGTTTTCCTCATAAAGATTGTATACACGTTTCATTAGTGTATTGATCACCTTTACATTACTGAGACAAAATGACTGAGATCTACATCTTAAATAAGATTTTCTTTTAGCTCACAATTGCAGAGGTTTCAGGTCCTGCTCAACTTTCTCCAAGGCAGACACGTTTTGGAGGAAGTGCACAGCAGAGGGCAGCTGCTCCACTGATGGCATCTGGGACACAAAACACAGCACAAGGAACAGCTAAGAAGGGGTCAGGGGCAAATATGGTCCCCAGAGTCTTGCCCATGAAATCCACTTCTTCCTACTAGACCCACCTCCTGACAGTCCACTCCTCTGCAGACTCGGCAGTGCGTTAACCCACAGCTGAAGTTAGTGTGCTCACAATCTAAGCACCACTCCAGAATTTCCTAATCGCATCAAATTGACAATCAAGATTAATTGGCTCAGTTGTATTCATGCCTAAATACGCATGTGCTAACAGGCATAGCATTCTAAATCTCAAGTTCTGTTCAATTCAAGTTCTATTCATTTTATGTATACAGGAGTAAAATTATCTTTTTACATTAAAACTGTACCAGGAATCTTATTATAATCATTTTGTTCCAAGGGTTTTCTTTTTATCAATTATTTTGGATTATCTAAATAGTCATTTTATTTACAAATAAACTCAGCTTTACTTCTACTTTTCCAACTTGTATACATTTTATTCCTTTTCCTTGTCTGATTGAATTAACCAGAACAAGTACAAATTGAAAAGCAGTGCTAAGAGACTACATCTATGCCTTATTTCTCCTCTCTTTGAAAAAGAGTTTCTCATCATTATGTAGGGTGTCACTTATAAATTTTTGCATTTTTCTCAAATTGAATATATTCAGCTCTACTCTTAGTTTGCTATGAGTTCTAAACAATAATGGGTATTGGATTTTGTCAAATGTACTTTTTGCACCTACTTAAATGATACTGTGTTTTTTCTTCTTTATGCTATTGATTGGATGGAAAATATTATTTGGTTTAAAAATATTTAGCCAGCCTTTAATACCTTGGATAAATCACATTGGGTATACTTCTTTTATAGATTATTTAATTCATTTTGCCAATATTTTGATAAGAATTTTAGTGTGCCATTGTTCATGTAAATTTTTTTTTTTTTTTTTTTTTTTGGTGTTGGAACTCAAACTGAAGGCCTTGCACTTGCTTGGTAAGTGCTCTACCATTGAGCTAAATTCCCAGGTCTTCATGTAATATTCTTTTCCTGTAAATTCTGTGCCTCCAGTGTGTGTGTGTGTGTGTGTGTGTGTGTGTGTGTGTGTATGGTATCAGGACAATACTGGCCTCAGAATTAGTTAGAAAGTACTACTTATGTGTCCCCCTTCTGAAATATTGTAAAGAATTGGAAGGATTTGTTAATTGATTGGTAGAATTTATCAGTGAAGCCATTTGCACATAGTGCTATCTGTTATGAAAATTGTTTTATTATTGATTGAATTCCTTTACTAGAAAAGACCGATTTAGATTTTCCATTAATTTTTGTGTGTTTTTGTAGGTTATATATTCTAAGCCATTGGTCTACTTCGATTATACTTTAGAATTTATGGGCTTTGAGTTGTTCATTGAGTTGATTTTAATGTTCATGGAATCCATAGTGATGTATCCTTTCCCATTCTTGATGTAAGAACTTTATGTAATCTCTCTTATTTTCTTAGTCAGCCTAAGTAGAAGTATATAAATATTATTAATCTTCTAATGAACCAGATTTTAGCTTCACTGATTTTCTGTATTCTCTTTTTCTCAATTTCATTGATTTCTTTTCTTATTTTTATTGTTTTCTTCTCTCATATTGAATAAAATTCATTGTTATTTTTCTAGTTTCTTAAGTTGGAAGATGGTCATTTTAATCTTTCTCATTTTTAATGTTTATATTCAGTGTTATAAATTTTCTTATTTTTTCTGTTTTCTTGCAGTGTTAGGGATTGAACTCGGGGACTGGGGCATGCTAGGAAAACTGCACCAATGAGTTACATCCTTGGACCTATGATTTCCCTTTAAGTTACACGTTCATTGAATCAAACATATTTTTACAGTTTACATTGTCTTCTTATTTAATTCAAAATGTATTAGTATTTCCTAAGATATAGTCTTTGATTCTTGTGTTATTTAGAAGTGTGTTGTTCAATGTCCATGTAGTTTGAGATTTTATAACAATCTTTGATACTGATTTTTATTTTAATCTTCTTTTGATCTGAGTGCAGATTTTATTAATCATACTCTTTTAAAATTGTTAAGGTGTGTTTTATGACCTGGAATGTTTTATCTTGGTGATTCTCCCACATGAGCTTGAGAAAAATGTGTATTGTGTGGTTTCATGAAGTAGTCTATGGAAGTCCATTATGTCTAGTTGATGTGGTTAAATTCAACTCTATTTTTAATGCTTTTCTATCTTTCGGATCTATTTCTGAAAGAGGGATACTAATGTATATAATACATAGTGGGTTCATCTAATTTTATTTTTATCAGTTTTTGCCAAGTGTAATTTCTGTGCTCCTTTTAGGCAAATAAAGATTGCTATAGCTTGTTGGAGATTCGAAGTATTTATCATTATGTGATGTACCATTTTAAGCCTGATAACTTTTCATGGTCTGACGTCTTCTTGGTCTGAAATTAGCATAGTTATTCCATCTTTTTTTAAATTAATATTAGTATGACATATCTTTCTGAATGATTTACTTATCTATAGCTGGATTTATGTTTGCAGTTAGTTTCTTCAGGCAACATATGTTTAGGTCTTGTTTTTAATTTCCTCTGACTATCTTTGACTTAATTAGTGCCAATATAGCTGGATTAGTAGAAATCGTATTCATTGGAGTTTTCTTTTTGTTGTTCTTGTGTTTTTTTTCCTATTTTTGTTTTCCATTCTTTTTTATTTGTGGTTTAATTTAATGAAGGAATATACATTCTTTTTCTTTCCTTTCTTATCATATTAGTTTCGTTTTCTTAACTTTTAGGTTTGTTAATAAATATTTGCAATACATAATGATTACTTTCCTTCTGGGAAATATGTACACAATAATTTATATACACAATACATTTAATTCTTTCTTTTAACATTTCTACTAGTTACCAGTTTCCTAAAGCATTCACCTTATATTTTGTTTTTGGAGTTTCATAGTTTTGGGTCTTACGCTTAAGTCATTAGTCTATTTTAGTCCATATTTGCAATTGGTGAAGGATAGAAATCTAGTTTCACTCTTCTGGTTACAAAAATACAATTTTTCCAACACCAATTATTGAAAAAAATTCTCTCTCTAGTGCATATTATAGCTTCATTGTGAAAACAGTTTGCTATAGATGTATGGATTTAATTCTAGGATCTCTATTCTGGTACAATATGTTTCTGTTTTACACCATTACCTAACTGTTTGTTTTACTACATCTTCATGGTATATTTTGAATTAAGACAGTACAATGCTTTCTTTCTTGCCTTTTTTCCTCTCTCAAGAAGACTTTGTCTACTTGAGATTGGTTTTTGCTTCCACACCAATATTAGATTTATTTTTAATGTTTCTTTGAGGAATGTCCTTGTTATTGTGAGGATAATTACAATGTTATTTTGAGGATAATTACATTGAATGTTTAGATTTCTTGGGGCAGTATGAACATATTATCAACATTCATTCTTCAAACTCTGGAGATGGGGTCTGCTCCAATTTGTTTAATCAATGTTTTACAATTTTCAATGTACAGATCTTTCACATCACTGGTTAAATTTATTCAGAGGTTATTTTCTATAGCTATTGAAAATAGAATTACTTTAATTCTATTTTAGATAATTCACTGTTGACATATAGTAATGTTACTTATTTTTTAATGTTGATTTTGTTTCCTTTAACTTTCTGACTCTATTTACTAGTTCTAATAGCTTTTGGTGGAGTGTTTCATATATAAATATGTATGTTTATATATCAAATACATGATTATATTATTTTAAAGTGGTGATGATTGGAATTTTACTAAAAAAAATTCATGACTTGTTCTGCAGCATATCAAATGATATGTCCTAGAATATGTTCATATGTTGATGAGAAAAACGTGTATTCTGCAACTGTTGGATAAAAGATATTTGATAGGTTTATTTTGCCTAGCATGAAATTTAACTTTGTTATTTGTTTTTTGCTTTTGTCTGTTGGATTTGTCCAGTGATGAAAGTGGGATGTAAAAGCTCCCAATCGTGATATTGGAGTGACTTTCGCAGTAAATCTGTTAATATTTGTTTTGTAACAGTCCCCAATATTGGAGTATTGGCGCTATGTGTGTGTGTGTGTGTGTGTGTGTGTGTGTGTGTGTGTTGCATTTGATGAAGAGGCTGCTTTATCATTGTATAATAATCTTCCTTCTCTAATTACTGCTTTTGACTTAAACTCTATTTTATTTGATACACTTATGGCTGCTCCTGCTCCTGCTTTTTAAAATTCTGTATGCAAAAAAACTCATTGGATCTCCTCATTTTCTATATGTGTCCTAAAAGTTAAAGTGGATCCCTGTAGGTAGCATATATTTAGACCTTTTTGTGTCATCCATTCAATGATTGTATAACCCATTTTCTCCTAAAGTTAATAACTACTGTGTATGGTTTCAATACAGTTATTTTATAAGTTGTTTTCTAGTTTTGCTGTATTTATTTTCTCTTCCTTACAATCTTCCTTTATCATTAAGTGTTTTAAATTGGTAGTGTGTTTTGATTACTTGTTTCTTATTTTTGGTTTGTTTATAATTGATTTTTGCCTTCTAGTTTCCATGTATCTTAAATTATCACATTTCAATTATATTAAGTTATTCTAAAATGATAGCCGTTTAGCATGATAATAAGAAAAGAGACAAACACACAAAAGAGTGAAAACATACAACTAATAAATTCCTCTTATACATCATTCCCCCATTTTGACTTAATATACCATTTTGACATATTAAAGTAGTTGCAATTGTTTTAATTTTTTTAGTTTTCATACTAGGTATGTGGATAATTTATGCAGCATACTTACTATATTAAAACTCTTTGAATTTGTTTGCTTAATTACTCTTTCCAGTGAATTTTGTACTTTCCTATATTTTCTTCTTACTTGGTAATATCTCTTTCCTTCTGTTTGAAGAGCCTCCTCTACAATTCCTTGTGAGATGATTCTGGTTATTCTCTTGTTTCGTTTTGTTTTGTTTTAGCCTAGGAATGCCTTACTGTTCCCTTCATTTTTAAAAGATAGCTTGGCTGGGTACAGTATTCTCAGCTGATTTCTTTCCTCCTCAGTATCCTAAACACATTGCACTCCTGGACTATATGCTTTCTCTTGCTAAGTCGGATCTCAGGTGAACTGAGAAATCCTTACATTCCATTTCTCAGGTAGCCTTGAGAATCTTCTTTTTATCTTTACCTGTTAGAATTCGATTATAAATTGTGTTGGAGTAGACTTGGTTGAGTTAAATTTAACTGGTGACTTCTGATCTTCTTGTGCATGCATGTTTCTATCCTTTTCTATATGTAGAAAGTTTCCTGCTATTAGTTCTTTGAGTAAACTTTCTTACTCTCTGGCACTTGCAAGTGCATTTGAAACCTCAGGACCCCAAAGTGTTGGTCTTGCAGTACTGTCTCAAAGATGCCGTCGTTTTCTTCTTCCAGCTTTATTATTTTTCTTTTCTCCAGTCCAACGGTGTATTTTCAAATAGCTTGTCTTTGGACTCACTAATTCCTTCTTCTGATTGATTTATCCTGCTACTGGTGACTTACCAAAATTTTTATTTGCCTGAGTGTTTTTTTTTTTAAACTCAAATGTTTCCATTTGATTTTTTTTTTGGGGGGGTGCCAGGGATCGAACTCAGGCTCTAATCACTGAGCTAAATCCCCAGCCCCTCCATTTGATTTTTAAATTGCTTCCATATTTCTGTTTAATTTCTCTGTTTGAGTATTGAGATGTCTTTCTGTGCTTCTTTTGAGCTCACTGAGTTTCTTTGAAAGAGCCATTTTACAATCTCTGTGAAAAAGATTCTTCCACATTCATTATCTACTCGTTCTGGTACCTTATTTTGAGCAGTAGGTGGGGTCATAGTTTCCTGATAATTCTTGATGCTAAGATTACTTATTTATTCTTGTCTTCCTAAACCGGGATTATTTTTCTTTCTTTTTCCAGAAATGCAAAGCAGGCTGCTTGTTTTCTCTGAGCCTGTAGTTGTTTCCACTATTTCAACTCCGGATGGCGCCCTCTTCTGGGTTTGCTGGGGATCTATTGTGGGTGGGTGTGTCGCTGCTTCAGCGCTGATTTCCTGAGGGTTTGTAAAGGTGGCGGGGTGAGAAGAGCCCCCTGTGGGGAGAGATTAACCCGGACCTTACTCAGCTACCCTGTTGGTCTGCCCCTCGAGTTTCTCTTTCTGTTCCTTTTCCTTTCTCTTTTCTTTCCCACTTTCTTTTCTTTTCTCTTTTCTTTGCTTTGCTTTTTTCTTTTCTTTTCTTTTTTTCTCTTCTCTTCTCTTCTCTTTTCCTTTCTTTTCTTTTCTGAAAAGAAAGAGTCTCACTGTGTAGCTCAGGCCAGCCTTGAACTCACCATGCAGCCTCTCGCGTGCAGGGATTACAGGGATACACCACTGATGTCTTGCTGTAGTTTTCAATAATATACCTATTTGTGTTTTTTCACATTTATAGTGCTTGGTAATCTCTGAGCATCACAGATTCGTGGTATGTTGTCTGACATAAATTTGGGAGAAAATATCTATATGGAATACTTCCGCAGTTGTGCCACCTTTACCTCCTGGATATTCTTTTTTGTCTAATCTTTTTGTGTGTGTTTCAGTTTGAGTTTTGGTAGTTTCCACTGAGATATCCTCCCATTCAGAGATTATTTCCTCAGTGATGGCCATTTGACTAGTAAGTTCATCTAAATTATTTCTCATTGTTTACATTGTTTTGTTTTTGTTTTATCAGTGGGTGAATAGACAAATAAAACGTGGTTCATATAAACAGTATGTTACTGATCAGTCATAAAAAGGAAACCTTGTTATTTGCATTATCATGGATGAAACTAGCTAGAAGATAGTCTGTTAAGTAAAATAAGTCAGGGACAGAAAAGATACCACGTGCTGGAAGAATTCTTTGTACAATTTCACCAAAGTTGTTGAACTCTGTACACTGTACAGTATACCTAGATGCCTCTCCAGAGCCTCAGGCACTCGCAGGTGGAGCTTGTGAGAGATGATTGGCTCGCAGGGGAAGATTCTCATTCGTAGGTTAATAGGAGAGTGTGGGCTGGAGGGGTGTATCTGCCTCCCTCCTCCCTCGATCCTGCTCTCTGCCTCTTGCAGCGTGCCCCAGCGACTCAGCCCTCCTGTTCCTCTCCACCAGTCCACCCTGCCTTGCCAGCCACCTGTGGACTGAAAACCTGTACAAACTCAGAGCCAAAATAAGCCTTTCGTCCTTTAAACTGGGGTGTTGGATATTGTCCCAGCAACCAGAAAGTAACTAAGACATATCCCTTTGTATTTTCTCTCACATCTTAAATTGAATACTTAGTCAATTTACGTTCTGATCTTCTCTTATAATATTTCCTTGTAATTGTCACTTTTGGTATTTATCCCTGTTAATATCTGTGAATTTATGCCTTTCATTTTCTTTTGTTCAGTCTTAATTTACATGAATATCACTTCTTTTACATTTATTCTGTTCCTTTAGGGTAATCTTGTTAAACACACGCTATACCTGTTATCATTCTATCACACATGCACAAGCACACATTTTATTTTCAATATTTTATTTCTCTCTACTGCAGGTGGGAATGTTTTTCACATTCAATGCATAATTCACTATTAGTAGAAGAGAGTTATAGCTAACGCTCTGTCATTCCTGGCATTTTTCAATTTTAATAATTATATAATTTTTGACAGTTTTATGTATTTACATCTAATAACTTTTTTGGTTTTCTTTTTTTACGTAA
>PVJO010008946.1:54149-72333 GCA_004026905.1 Hystrix cristata | reverse complement strand
AATAATCTGGGATTAAGATGATTAAACCAAGGTTAACAGTATCTATTGATGTAATTGCCTACCTGGTATTAGGAGTCCATTTGGTCCCGTGAAATAGGAGATTGAGTGCAGAACTCCGCTTTCTCAGGGTTTATGTCATGGTGTCACTTTGGAATACAGCGTGTTGTGTCCTGCATATCTGCTCTTTCCAGGAGGGTTGTGGGAATTGGAAAGAGTAGTCACGTGGGACATTTCACGGGCTGATTGAGACTCAAACTTACACTAAAATATATGGTATTTTTGCTTCCTATAATGTCACACAAAAATACGTAGCCTGAAAAATATCTGCGAAGTCAAAATGTAGGTATGTTTTAACGACTCAAAACATGTATTTTCCTAACTAATTTGAAGAAAAAAGAGAAAGGAAGATGAGAGACAAAATTTTTAAAAATCTACCAAAAATAAAATGTATTCTTTCATTCAGAGATGAGCCTCATTAGCGTTTGCTGAATATCATTCAATATGTGTGTAAATTACAGATTATGTAGCTTCTGCAAATGTTTTTGGCCTTAACCTTGTGTCATTTTACATAAAACAAGAATAAGATGCATCAACAACAGGTATGTGTAAGAACATTAATCACAGCACTGTTCACGTTTGTCCACTCTTTTTACATTTAGCCTTTTAGCGTCATTACTTTTATGATTTTAAAAGTAAACAAACACTGTAGCAAACAACATAATTTTGCTATGATAAAGTACTAGCATTAATATTTTGGTGTACTTTCTTCATTTCACCCCATATTTTTAAACAAATGCTTGTATATTATATGTAATTTAGTACTTGTTTCTTCCTTACCATATAAAATTTTCCTAAACTCTTTAAATATTTAGGTAATTTATCATATAAGCCATATTTTTGAAATATTATTACATATTCTTGTTATAAATAAATACATAGGTGTACATGAATTTCCTGGTAGTGTGGTAATAAGTTATAGCTTTACTCTACTGGTTTGCGTTTCCACTTGCTACTGCAAAATCCCACATTCCCTTGGTTTCATTGTCATTTCTCTAGCCTTGAGGGTACATATTGGGTGTGTTTATCATCGTGTCTGGTCTTGCTGTATACTCAGCCATCTTTGCTTGCTCCTTGCGGGTCTAGATTCCAGTGGTCCTATCTCTGCCCACTGATCCGTGCCAACATGCCTCACCTCACCTTCTTGTGCCCCACAGCTGCCATCCTGACCCTGGAAGCTGCCTCTTTGCCTGTCCGCAAACTTTTCTGGCTGTGAGCTCACTTCTAAAACATGCTCCCTCTTTCAAAGAGATGCTGCTTTCAGCATTCCTGACTCACACCTCCTGTAGCCGAGGTGCTCCCGGGTGCCTCCATTACTGCAGTGAGGCCAAGAAGCAAAGCTCTTAATTATTCACGAAGTTAAAGGAAGAGAGGAAGTTCTCTCAGAAGCAAAATTGCTTCCTTTTCTTTCTTAAAATTACATTTTCAGGTCCAAAGAGGAGTGCAACACATACCCTACTCTGTTACAGTGATTATTGTACACTGGCTTTTTGGTTTTATTGATGTTTCTCTCATAGAATTTGGGCATACATACAACAGGAACTAGGCTAGAAAATAACTTACCAGGGACAGTCTGTTATATTTTATTTTATTTTTTTTTTTAGTCGTTATATTTTAAATCACTCTGCCTCTTCCATGACTTTGGTTGTGTTAATTCAGCTTCCTGGTGCCTCGCTTCTTTCTATCTTCATAATTAATTTTCTTGGGACAATATACTTTCAAGAAAATATAATGTTTACGTATAAACTGGGACTTACGCACTTTTTCCCTAGTAAGTTTTTATAATTATTTGAAAGGTCCTTACTAATAATATCTAATAATAAATTATCAATAGAATATGTAACGGAAACATAGTGATATATACATGCCCACAACTCAGAATAACTAAATTTTGGAAGTTGCCCATCAACAGATGAGTGGATAATGGAAGTGTGATATTTATACAAAATAGAGTACTGCTCATCCATAAAGAAAGATAAACTTGAGTCATTTGTAGCAAAATGGTTGTACCTTGAGTCCATAATGCTAAGTGAAATAAATCAGACACAGAACATTAAATATGGTATAGTTTCTCTTATATGAGAAACCCAAAGTATGAATAATCGAAAGAGCAAAATAGAAGAGAGATGATAGGAAGCAAGGAAACGGACTTTGTAGAGATGTGGAAGGGATCTGGGAGTAGAGGGAGGTGGAAGGCAGAGAAGAGGAAAGGGAAGTGAAAGGATCAAAATGCAATATGTGCATGTACCAATTTCCCAGGATAAATAGACTTAATATATATTGAGAACATACTAATAAAAAATTTTTTAAAAGATTTTAATAGTTATCCTGTCTCTTCTCCTTGAGAAGGATGTCAAAGATGAAGAAAATCATTTTCCAACCACTGCTATATGATTTATAAGATTTCTGAGCTCAATCTATGTAAAGGCATTTTGCCAGCAGTCGTATTTTGGGATTTTGTCTTGGAGCTTTCAACCTGTGACCCTTTATCAATCTTGAGCTTTCTCAAGAAAGCATTTCCCAGTCAGGATGGCCCTGTCTCTGCTGAAGGTCACCACATTCCTAAGGTGCTACAGGAACTGATGCTGAGTCATTGACTGAGCGCGAACAGAAGCTTTTCAACTTCATTAACCCTCTTTCCTTAGCAGACTTGCTCTAGTTTCTGCCTCAGACTCTGCTCAGTATCGAGCAGCGACCACAGAGCTGAAAACGCCAGCTCTGTGAACCGTGGGATCCTGTACATGTTTCTGTGTAATTTGGAATCTGCTGATGGCCTCTTTCTTTGTCCTGATTTTTCTGTAATGTTGTTTTTCAGCACATCAGCACAGAAGCATGTCTCCTAAACATTTGATTTCTGAACTTAATTTATCTGGATTGAAAATAAAAATCAAAAAGGGATACAGCTTACAAAATAAGCAAAGCAGACGACCAAAAAATATAGGAAAAGATGTTGGACCTCTTCATGCATAAAGAAATGGAGTATATTAAACAGCTATAGAATTTCAATTATTTTCTTTCATATTGGCAAAAGTTAAAAGGTTTGACAATACCTTGAGCTGCTAAGAATAAAATTGTGCAGAAGCGTATATTGGTGCTAAGAGACTAAGTACCTCCTTAGTGTCAATTTGACAATCTAGGTATGAGTTAGAATTCATGCACCTTTTGAGGAATGTACACTCTCAGACATACCTCACAGGCACCCTCACTAAACTGTGCCAAGATATCTGTGCTCAATATTCATCTAATATTGTGATGTACAAAAATGATCAACAACAATTTACAAAGAAACAAAAACCATCAAAAAGAACTAAGTACGTCTGGGACCTTAATCAGCAGAGAACTGAAAAATGTGTTGTTGAAAAAAAATAAAGTATATACTAAAAAGGAGGGGCTTGTAAAAGGCATTAAATGGAAAAGATGATGTAGAGCACAGTGGATATTACGATTCTGCTCTTCGTAAATAAAAAGAATCCAGCTATGTGGCATGTTTTTTTCCCCTAGAAGACGACAGTAAATACTAACAGTTACTACCTTTGAAAAAGCAGTGGTTGAGAAAAGAAACTTTCTTGTTTCATTTGAAATTCTCTGAGCTGCATGCTCATAATGCCACTTTTATTCATTTTTTAAGAAATGGCAACAGGATATATGTGAACTGCGGATTTGCAGGCCAAATTTCTATTATATAAATATACAAAACTTGTGTCTATATATAGTTAAGCACTTTTTATGCTAAGTTTTTGAGAAAATTGTATGTTCACATGCAATTATAAGTAATAACAAAAAGTGTTTTTGAAAAATATGTCTTTTTTATAGCCTTTTTATGCTGCTAAGTGGGTGGTAGCTTTTTAACTGTGTAAGCGCTCACTGATAAGGAAGCTGAAGATGTTTAAAGAATTATCATGTTAAAGCATGACTGGGTGAGGGCTGGGGATTTAGCTCAGTGGTTAGAGTGCTTGCCTAGCAAGTGCAACACCCTGAGTTCGATCCCCGGCACCAAAAACAAACAAACAAACAAACAAAAAACCCTTGTCTCAAAACAATCAAAGCATGACTGGGTGGAAAAGAGATTCTCAAGCGGGGTGGAATATTAGAATCACCTGTGTCCTTTTAAAAGCACTAATGCTTAGCCCCCACTTACACCAATTAAATAGGAATCTTTTGCGAGTGCAGATAATAAACAAAAAATGGTTTCTAATATGCAACAAGAGTTGAGAACAAGTGTGGGTTATATTTCTCAGATATCAATAGATATAAGAATTATCTGAAAATCTTGTTAAAATGCAGGTTCTGATTCCACAGGTCTAGGGTGGGGTCAGAAATTCTGCTTTCTAACAAGTTTAGGTTGCTGATCATGCTGGTCGTTTATAGACCACACTTACAATTGCAGAGGGCTAGAGGTATGAGCTGGGAATTGCTGAGAGCCTGGAGTTTGAAATTCACAGGGCTGTATGTGAGGATATAAGAGCTGCAAATGTAGGAAAAAATATGAGTTTGCAGATAGGAGTATAAAGTAGGTGGAAAGAAGAAGTGTGATGGGAAATAAGAGCGTGCTGGTGAATTGATAGAAAATGGATAGTTCTCAGTGTGACAATTTTCCTTTTGCCTTTTCCTTATGAAAACACCATTGTCCTTTGGAGGAACTTTGCCTGAATTTCACCATTATCCTGAGCATTCATTATATACTTGGAGAGTTATAATTTTGAAGGAAACTTTTGGATTAGTTCCCTTAGAAAAGAAATGCCTGAATGAATTTATAGCTCTGGTTAGTCTTGTCTGAGCAAGCACCTTCACGTCACAATGACTTGAAACATTTTGGAAGCTACCTTACTGGCAATGATCACACACCAGTGAAAGTTAACAAAAACTTATGGAGCACCCAATATTGGAAACTTTCACTTATATTAGCTGATTTACTTTTACAGCAACTCTATGAGCTAAGCAAGGTGCACTCTCATTTTGGGAGTGAGAAAACTGAATCTAAAGCATCTAAATATTCACATTCTTGCCCAAGGTCACATAAATTTAAAGTCATGGAAATTCCCTGCTATTCCTATTTTATGGAGGGTTGTATTTTTGCTTTTTCAGTATCAAGTAATATCATCGTATATTTATTCTTTGTTGATAATGGTGGATTACATTTTAAATGTTGAATCATCGTTGGTTGAATCTGGAATAAATCCTACATGGTCATTTTATGTAATTCTTTATGTACATTGCTGGATGCTTTGGGTGCTTTACCATCCTTTGTTAATTACCTAAATCATGCTGGTTCAGGAATGCAGGTTATTCTGAAACTTGGAGACATATAAGAGCAACGTAATTCTTAAGAGATATACTGAACAAGCATGATTTAGGTAATTAACAAAGGACGGTAAAGCATCCAAAGTGATCACTCTCTGGAAGTAGTAGGTATCTACAGACTTGAAGTGGCTAAAGGGTCAACAGTGGTACCAAGACCTATAAACAATAGGAGCTATGAAAGTGTCTTGTAGCTATGAGTCGAGAAGGGATGATGCAGATAAAAGTGAAATGTTTTGAGTTATCGTCCCTCAAGCTGTGTGTTTTAGTTTTCTTTTTCTGCTGTAAAAATCACCACAAATAGTAACATGAACAACTCAATATTATGCTACAGTTCTGTAGGTCAAAACATGACATGGTTTCACTTGATTAATATAAAAAATTTGGCAAGTTTGCATTCCTTTTTGGAGTTTCCAGAGACAAAATATTTTCTGACCTTTTCCTGGTTGTAGAGGCAGCCTGCATTTCTTCTCTCCTGGCCCTATTCCTTCATTGTCAAAGCCAGGATGTCAAGTTAAGTTCCTCTAATGTCACCTCACTTTGACCTTCTCTTCTGCATCTTTTAGCAAACTTGTAATTACTTGAGTCCACTTGGAAGATCCAAGATAATCTCCCTATTTAATATCAGCTAATTAGCAAATTTAATTCTATCAGCAACCTTAGTTCTCCTTTTCTGTGTAACTTAACATTTTCAGAGGCTCCAAGGATTAGGCTATGGAAATTTTTGGAAGTCATTATTCAATCTACCACATTGTTGAAGCCCGAATCTCTATCTTAGATATCTGCTTACATCCTCATGGTCACAATTCTTATTTCCTGTCTTCGCTCCATTTTTGTGTGCTTCTCCGGCTCTTGCAGTGGTGTTTCCTAATCCTTGTGCCGACAAAAATACAAAACAAAACCCCTCTATTTATCTGTCACTTCATCGCAAATAAGTTTGAACACTTCATGATTTATTTATTTTAGAATATTTTGAGTATTTGTGGATGACGAGGATGTAATGTACAGTAACAATTTATATACACACACTAGCTGTTTCTACTTCTATTTCTGTCGATCGCCAACTACTGCAATTTTTCAGTAGGCATTGATGTCATTGAATGTGGTCCCTAGTCTTCCTCCATAACAGCCATCCATATATATCTTCCACATTATGCTACTTTTCTTCCTTTTTCCCTTCTTCTCACTCTCAGATACATAATATGTTCCTTTCACTTTTTCATGCAGGCACCTTTCCTTGCCTTGGCCCTTCAAGGAGTTCATGGCCTCAGGTACTCATCTGCTCCTGCAAGATGCTTAAATTATTCTTAGAGGAATTTAGGTGAGCATTAGTATGATTTACTTCTATGTACGTGGGTAGCAAACACATCACAGAATCCTTCTTACAAGTTTCTTTCACAAATACTCAGCTCCCTCACTGTACTGTTTTGGTCTGAAGGATCCATGTCATTTGAAACAATAAGCCTGTTAACAAAAAAAGGAATTAATTTAGTTAAAGTCTGTGGCAAGATTTTGAAATAAAATGTTTCAATTCAGTGAGAATGACATCACAACATTTTCTGAGCAAATGTGGCAGAGCTACTCGATATCAACTTTTCTCTTGTTGTCACTCCCTTAACGAGCCAGAAATCTAAATATCTTCCCTGGCTTTCCTGGAAGCTGAGATGTCATGGAAAAATAATTCTGGCCAATTAGATGCTGTTTTGTTTGCTAGGGCTGCCAAACTAAAATATTACAGATAGGTGGCTTACAATGGAAGTTAGTTTTCTCACAGTTCTGGAGCCTGGCAGTCCAATCGTGGGTGTCAGCAGGGTGACATTCATTCTGAGTCCTCTTTCCTCGGTTTGCAGATGCTGATTCTTGGTGTGATCTTACCTGGTCTTTCCCCTGCCCGTGCACATCCGTGATGTGTCTTTTATGTGTCCAAATTTCTGCGTCTTATAAAGATACAAGTCAGAATGGTTTAAGGCCCACTCATGTGATTTCATTTAAACTTAATTATCTCTTTACTGGCTCTATCTTCACACATAGTTGCATTGGTGATATTGGGGGTCAGGGCTTTAACTTAAGGATTTTAGGGACACAATTCATCATGTAACAGATGCTAAGCATAAGTCTACTGAAAGCATTCTCTGGGAAACTGAGCTTTAACTATGAAGGACAGACACAGGTGCTGTGACCTCTTCCTTTTTCTCGATTGAATGGAGATGTGATAGGGCTAAGAACACTCATCATACGGTCCTGCATTAAAGTCTGGATGAGTCCAAGGTATGTAAGAGCCACCAAAATTTATCAGTAGCCATCTATTTCCAGACTTTTTGTTAAGTAAAATTAATAAACTTTGATTCATTAAAGTCTCTCAAGCAGCATTTTACTATTCCTGCTAGATAGAATCTCACCTTATACGTTTTATGTGAGAGATTTTATACATGTCAGTTATTAAGACACCATTGGTCTTTCAATCAGCATCTCAGTAAGAAGCAGCATTCACCCTGAATGTTCAATAAAGAGAATTTAATGAAAGAATTACACATACCAAGTACGTCTAAGGGAAGAAACAATAGATGGTGAAGTACACAGAGATGAGAAGTAAAAGAAAATAATGATTATCCTTAAAATCAAAAGGACAAGGGAAAAGTAATGAGTTATCCTACTTCAGTGAAAGCAGCAACTGTCAAGGAGTGGCTGTAGGTAGAGTCTATATGCATAAGAGTGTCACAGCCAGCCAGAGGTAGAAAAGAAGCAAAGCAGAAAATCTATAGTTTCTCTCTTCCTGCCTTTGGATTGCCTGCCTGCACCTTCCTTCCTTCCTTCCTTCCTTCCTTCCTTCCTTCCTTCCTTCCTTAGTTCAAACTCAGGGCCTTGTGCTTGCAAGGCAAGTGCTCTACCACTGAGCTAAATCCCCAGCCCCATGCACCTTTAGTTTTCAGGCTCACCTGGAAAGTTTTGGGCAGGGAATACATGCAGATGGCATCTATTCATATCAGCATCCAGGAGAAAAGGTAGGACAGAGAAAGGCAGGAAATGAATCATGGAAATGTGTAGGGAAATGCAAAATGATCAGGGCAGTGTCCTAAAAAACTTTAGCTTCAATTTGATCATTTTCCACTTTAGTTACTTTAGTTACTATATAATATCGGCCAGTAGCTCTTCTCTGGAATCAGATAGCCATCCTTTGACTTGAACTTGAAATGCGCAATCTATGAATTAAATTTAACTATCTTTGGGACATAAGATTCAACTAGAGAATCTGTGGGTAAAATGTGTGATAATACAAATTGAGAACCCAAAACTTGTACTCAGTTGTCATCTATCAGAATATTGAAAAAATAAATTCATAGCTGCCTCCTAGGTATAAGTTGGTTTCAATTCAATAATTGTCTTAGTTGCTTTTGTCTTGTCGATGAGACGAAATACTCAACACCCAAAGTTAAGGAAGAAAGGTTTATTTAGCTCACAGTTCATAGAGGTTTCATTCCACAATCAGCTGGATCCAAGGCAGGGTGGCATGGCAGACAGGTAGAAGGCAGCAAGGCAGACAAGAGGAATAAAAGGGGTAAGCAAGCCTTTTTCTGTCCCTTAGATCTTATCCAGGTTACCTGGCTTTAGGGTGGGTAGCACTCCCACCCTTAATCCTAATACCCTTAATCCTAGCGTCACATCCTTGATCCCAGCAGAAGTATGCCGAACCAATCAGTGGACTAATTTAGTAATCACACACTCTAGATCCAGCCCCACCTATGACCACATGAGGCTTTGGGGAGACATCTAGACACAAACCATAACAGTAATGATTAAAATGATACTTAAAACCAATTAGAAGATATGGGAAGAAATTTTTCTTTATCAGTAAAATTAATGGAACCAATCCCATCAATTGTATTATAGAGTTTTGAGAATATGACAAAATATCAGTCATATAGTATGTACTTTAGACTAGAAAGTGATAAACATTTATAATGAATATGGTAATTAAATTCAAAAAATCGTATTTGGGTGAGAGACAAAATTTTAAAAATACTGGTATGTGAGACAAGTTTTTCTTCCTTCCTTCCTTCCTTCCTTCCTTCCTTCCTTATTTTTGACTGCCTGCCTTTCTGTTTCCTTTCTTTCCTATCTCCAGCAAACATTTTCTGGCTTTGTGGCAGTTATTGGAAATAAAAGAAATACGGTATTGAAAGTAGAAGCACACTACCTAAGCTGGGGCAGGAAAGGATTCTAGAATGAACTGCAGCCTGTTCTGAATTTTGAATTCATACACAAACTAGTTGTTGGAAGAAGTGAGCGAGATATACAAACAATGTGCAAAGACAATCAGACTGAGTGTGTTATGCATTTAAAAACACTACATGTATCTGGGCTGGGAATGTAGCTCAGTGGTACAATGCTCTTTGAACTTGTGGCCGAACTTGGACTCAGTCCCTAATACCACACACAAGAACAACAAAACTATACATATTTAAGCATGCAAGAAAATACAGGGCAGATGGCTGGGTAAACAAGAGTGGAGGAATATAGGATTCATATGTCTTGCTGAAGAGTGTAGTTTTGAAATTAAAAGTATTAGAATAACTTTAGCATTTGTCATCTAAATTATGAAACTTTTGAGAGGCAGAGTTGAAGCTATTAATAATTGCTCTGCAGAGAAAACTATAAACTGAGAACATCCCAGGTATACTGGAATTTATGTTATCTTTAAGTATTAGAGATATGTTAAAGAGTTTTAAGGAGAGATGTGGCATAATGAAAAATCACCCTTTAGGAGGAATCAGTTTGGATTCTATGAGAATAATCAATTAGACTAATACCAAGGCCCTGGGCTAAATTGGATACAAAGTACTAAATTCGAGAAATCTAGAGCAAGTAATATTAATAGTACTGGACATGGGGTTGAATAAGCGTTGCTATCTCCCGTATCACTTGTGCAAGACAGCATTCTTGCATTCCTGATAAATGAGAGTAGTTATTTTATATTCATACTAGTGCAACTAAAAGAGTTTTAAGTTACAATTCAGATCATTTTCTTCTTTAACATTGCTGAAGGACTTCCTATTGCTTTTATTTAAATTTTTTTTTTATTTTCATTTTTGGTGGTGGGGATCGAACTCGGGGCCTCGTGTTTGTGAGGCAAGCACTCTAACCACTGAGCTAAATCTCCAGCCCCATGATAGTGTACTTTCTATACGACAAATCTGAGTCAAGTGCTTTATTCAGCAAAACCATCTCATATAGCTAAGAGGGATTAAGTAACTAGCCCAGGCTCCCCGACCTGGTAAATTGCAGAGATGGACAATTAATGAACACACAAAAAAAATCAAGGTAAAGAAAGAGATGAACTATTCATGTGCCATTTTTTAATTCATTCAAATATCTATTGTGCATTAGGGTCTGTTGTGACTTGTGTCTATATGTCCCCTGAAAGCCTCATGTGGTCATAAGTGAAGCATTTTCAGAGGTTGGTGGATCTAGAGTGTGTGATTACTAAATTAGTCCACTGGTTGGTTTGGGATAGTTCTGCTGGGATCAAGAATGTGATACTAGGATTAAGGGCACTGGGGTTAAGGGTGGAGTACTACCCACCCTAAGGGCAGGTAGCCTGGATAAAATATAAGGGACAGAAAAAGGCTTGTCTACCCCTTGTTTACTTTGCTGTCTTCTGCATGTCTGCCACGCTACCCTGCCTTGGACCCAGACTGAAACCTCTACAAAGTGTGAGCTAAATAAACCTTTTCCCCTTCAACTTTGAGTTTTGGATATTTTGTCTCAGCAATGAGAAAAGTAACTAATATGGAGTCACACTGAATGCCAGTGATACAGGTGGAATAAAACAGACCTTGTCCTCGCCCTGAAGAACTCATGATCAAGTAGCGGACAGTGTTAGAAAATTTAGTGGTCCATGACTCATTTGAATAAAAATCAGAAAAGACGGAGGGACAATAAAACAAGTAGATATGTTGGATTCATACTGCCAGATTTCTTACTACTTCCATCTGTGTGGTAGTAAATACTTGCCTTAATGTCTACGAACTTCAGTTTTCTCTGTGAATTTCGAGTTCTCCTCTGTAAAATGAAGATAACAATAGATCCTGCTTCTTAGTGTTATTGTAACTACCAAAAGAATTAGTATGTTCTTGGCAATAATAAGAGATTCTCTTATTAGATATTCTATTAGCAGATGTCTGGAAAGTTTTCTGACAGCAAGTTGCCTCTGTCTGTGATGACAGAGGAAGAATAATGGATATTTCCAATTTGGGAGACTATTCTGGGAAGACAGAACATTATGAAAGAGAAGTTATGAATAGGGAAATACGTGTTTGGATAGACCTAGATCTTGGGTCCTCTGACTAAAGGTAAAGGTGTTATTTGGAAGATAGACAAGGTTGGAATGAAAATAGAGGCTAGATAATACACAGCTCCGTATGACATGCCAACAGATTTGGACTCAATCCAGACTACAGCACAGAAACAGAATTTTGATCAAAGAAGTCACATGGTCAAATTAGACTTGGAGTATAGTATAGAAGTACATTGGAATCGAGAGAATCAGGTAGTCAGAAAAGCAGTTAGAAGACAGCTTTAATGGTTTTAGTAATGGGTTGTAATATCTCGGAGGCTTTGGCTGTGGGGGTGGAGAGAAAGGCATCACCGTGAGATTTTAGAAGGTAAAATACATAGTATTTAGTGACTTACTGAGTTTATGGGGTGTCTAAGGAAAAATGTCCGGGGTGATTTATAAAAATGTCTGTGAAATGAAAAATTATTCTTCTAGGTAAGTTAAGTGATGACTATTCTAATTATTGCTGCAGTTTGTTTCTACTTAGCCCTGGGATAACCATTTTCCTTACTGATCAAGCATGTGCCTGGTTGAAGATGGGCAGGCACATTATTCATCCTTAAAGGATCATTATTAATTCTGTTCTTAGTCATTCAAGAATACTAGTGCTTTTGCTACAGAAATGAAATGAGTTTCTTTTTTTTAAATTTTAAACCAAGAACATGGTACATTTTACATATAATGGTTACATTCATCACGTTTATTTTGTACCTGTACATGATGCATCTTGGTTCTCCCCCCTCCCCTCTGTTCCCTCCCTCCCTATTTACAGCAGGTTTATTCTTAATTTTCCATATTTTCCCTTTCCCTTAGAAATGAAATGAGTTTCAATTAGCATTTCTTACAATAAAAATTAGAGCTAGTTAAAGAGATCTACACCTCAAGAATGAATTTCAAGTTCATTTCTACAAGTTTCAAAGCTTTATTCAGTAATGGATTTCATCCCCAATGCCCTCAGTATTCTGGAATTTAATAAGGCAATTTCATTAATTCCAAGGGGGAATTCATCCTCTGTAGTTTACGTTTCTTACATGCATTTGGATGCAGACTACCACAAAGAGCATTTTAAGCCTTATGGCTTTGAAAAATTTAACTTCATGTCAGAAAAGTCTAAAACTGTGGTAGGGAAGGTATGGTTTGTGATTAGGGATTGGAGAATTTAAATCTTCAAAATGCATTGTTTCTCTTGTTCCACTGGCTAAATATGATTCACACAGTTTTTTTTTACTCGTACATATGACTGTTGAATGATAAATGAAAGTGTGCATTATTAAAGGAGTAAATTGCATGCCAACACATTCATGTTGACCAAATACATCTGGATTTTCCCTGATACTATTTAATAATTATCAAAAGTTAAAATTATCCTGAGAAAGTAATGCCAAATATCTGATGTTACTGCATTAGTTACTTTTCTAGAGTCAGTGGTTTGCAAGACAGCGAACCACTGACTCTAGAAAAGTATTACACACTCTTGTATTTGTCCTTGTATATGTAATACAGGACAAATACAAGTTATAACATTCACACATATGAGCCAAATGCAAGAAGAGCGCAGGACATCTGTGCAAAAGATCCAGTGGGAGCCCACGGCACTGTGCTGGTTACATCAGTGTCTGCACTAAAGGCTGAAGAAATCTACACTGAAGCCGGTACGACACTCTCAGTGGAGATGAAGACCGGAGCTCTCCCAAAGCAAACAGCAGCCATTTCCCATGACAGCAAGGCCCTGAGCTCCTTCTGTAAGGAGAACAGACGAGTTCCCTTCTGGAGAACCAGCCTCAACAGAGCTTCTTCTGGGAAACAGCCGCCGCCTATCTTCTGCTCCTGTTCTCCTTTATGTTTTGTTGGCAGTAAACTTCAGGTGGATCTCGATACCCAGAACCACAATAACTCAGTTCAGGTGGGTGTTCCTGCTCAAGTTGACCACAATAATAAGTCCACCACAGTTACCATAGAAATACCAAAACCTTTTTATTTAAGTTGCTTCCAAACAGCCCAACCACTAATTTTGGTATATGATTTATTATATTGCAGTAAGGCTGGATTGGGAAATGATTTTAAAAGAGTTTATGAAATTTTCAAGGGCTTTCAAAGGTTTATTATATCTAATTTTTAGAGAAAAAGTTTACTTCTTTGAGCTAGATTCAAAATTCAAAATTTCCATTCTAGACTTAATTTTTATTCTAAAGAAGCAATTTAAGGAAAATACTGTTATGGCTTATATCTAGATGTCCCCTAAAGCCTCAGGTGCTCAGGCCAGGCTTTGGGGAGGCGACTAAATCAGGAGTATGTGATTACAGGATCACGGATGTGTGGTACTGGGTTAGTCCACTGACGGGATTTTCTTGGGATATGAAGCCTGGTGGGAAAGGTAGGTCACTGTCAACGTGACCTGGAATGTATACATGCCACGTCCTCCTCCCTTGACGGCTGCTGCTTCCCGCCTGCTCTGCCGTGAGCTCTTGCCTGTGCCATGCTGCCCTGCCATGGAGCCAGGCGACTATGGACTGAAGTCCTTACAAACTGTGAAGTAGAATAAACCTTTCCTCCTCTCTCTGGTGGGTGTTGGATGTTTTGTTCCAGCAATGAGAAAGTAACTAAGACATACTCCAAAACAGTAAGCCTAAATTTTATATATTTCAGAAGCTTTTGATTTATAAAATGTGGAACTGAAGTGATGTTTCAGTATGAGTTTCAATATTTTACTACGAGAATAACCCTAAGCAATCATTAGTGCATGTGATTAGAAACTATATCTCTCATGACTACTTGGATTCTTCCATTTGACAAAAATAACAAAACTTTCATCAAGGCCAAACAGTCATTTACTCTTTGTGCGTATTATGCACTTTCTTTGGTGAATCACTAAATTCTTTGGCTCACGAGTAAACTATGGCAGGCTATTGACTTGTTTGCTTTGAGAGTCTACTTCTGTATAAAATATCAATACAGCTCACTCATAAGGGTACCCAAAGTACAACTTTTGAGTCTGAAAATGCTGTGATATGGCAAGAAAATCATTACAAATAATACATCAGAAGGAAAACAATGCACTAAAATGAACAAGAATAAGACTTTATGAAAAAAAAGAATAAGACTTTATGGATTATATGAGATAAGCAGAAAGACTGCAATATAATTTATACAATAACCTTCAGTGTTATGATACAGATGACTATAAGATGTCAATACAACTAGTTTTCCTAAGATTCTCTATCATATAATAAAAATGAACAGCTTTTTTATTTGTATTTATGGCTATATGAGTTACAGAAGGGATGAAGAGGAATTGCTGCAGCACATCATGGTTTATAGTTGTGGAATTTTCTTTTTGGGGTTGTAACTTTCACCAACAGAAAATGCAAAAGAGGACAAATCTTGGTGTGGCTCAATGTACAGTTTAAACCCGTACATAGGAAGTGTGTGATGTGATGGGCCCAGACCACAGGGTTGGAGCTAGCAGTAATCTCAAGGTGTAAAAACTCATTTACTTTATCATCAAGGAATATGTACAACAGACATCACCTCATCGCTGAACCTTTCCCAGTTCTTGTTCTTTCTCCCTATTTTGGTCACTCCCAAATCTGATGGTGAAGGAAAAGATATACTAAGGTCGAAGGATGGAAAAATTTTCTGCATCTCACAGTCTCTGATTATAACAGTGAAGATTTTACTGTTCATAAGCATCTTCGAGTCATTTAGCATAATTTTCCTCTAATATAGTAGATAGATGAGAAGTTCTTTTGAAGCACATAAACACTAAGACAAAAATATGAAGTAAATTGATCAACTTGATTCCTTAAAAATTAAAATGTGGCAGCATTTTAGAAAGCCTATCTGAAGGATAAGGTCTATCAATAAATTAAAAGCTATCATGTCTTAATAAAAGAAGTGGGACCAAGAGATGGAGAGAGGAGAGGGGAGGGGGACGAAAAAAGATTTAAGATGTGTTACGCACACGTACCAACTCCCCACAATGAATGTAGTAATTACGAACATAGGAAATACTGTATGGTCAAGATGTTCTTGACAACATTACTGGAACAGAGAAGACCGTCTTAGGAAGTGTGTGATGTGGTGGGCCCAGACCACAGGGTTGGAGCTAGCAGTGAGAAGCAGAAGACTTGATGTTCAAAAGCCAACATGGATAAATCTCAAATACAAAGACCTATATATCTCCACACAGTGACCTCAAATACAAGGCCCTTACTTGTGTGACAAGATGCATGAAGAAGACACTGTTGGTTTTCTAATTCAACCACAATGCCCGGACCCCTTTTTTCTTACATGGTACCTATAATCAACTGTATAAAATTTAGCAATGCAGATTGAAAAGCACCATATACTTGCATCCCCAGCCTCTGCGACAATTAGAGCTGCTATTTCTGACCAATAATATGTAACTAGAATTATGGAAAGGCATTTGTTCTTCTGACAGAATATAAGGAAAAGAACTAACTTTGCTCATTCTCCATTGTCCTGTTTAATGATAAGTGTGATTCTTGAAATTGTGATGCTATTTTACTCTTGAGGCAACACAGGGGAAAGAAGAAGCCAGCACCTGACGCAGGGAAGCATAGCACACAAAGGAGATGGAGTCTGCCATGACATCACTGAGTTACCGAACCAACACCTGTAACAGTCTACCAAATCCTTGTTTACGTACTCATAGATAATCAAGTTTTCTGTTACTTACCAAGAAATCTAAAAGAAGAAACTTGGAAATGTCGGGTATACTTAGTACTAAGGGACAGGTGATCCAGGGTCAAAAGAAATGTCAAGAGAGCGACGTCAGGTAAGTTTACCTCCTACCTCGAGTCATTTGTGCTGGTTTTTAATCAATAGCTCATTTGAATACCACTGCCTCTAAGAAGGGACGTTCTTTACACAGAATTATGAATAGATTGTGAGAAAAAAGAAATATAAATGAGGGGCAAATGAAAAAAATACACATCTGAAAAGTTACTTCGGGAAAGTGAACATTTTAGTCAAGAATTCTCCTTTCCTTGAAAATGAAAATTAAAGAAAACATAGATTTGTGATAAAAATCTCAAAAGACACAGAGAGATGATAAAGAGGTATCAAGACGCTGTAACTCAAGCAGTAGATAAAAGTAATATGGCAGAAACCAAAAGAAAGAGAAGATAAGAATAAAATAATTATCAACGTGAAAGATTGTTTTGAAGCATCCAGAAATAAAAGAGGCCAAATATTGGTCATGAGCATAGGAGAGTAGTTTAAATAATCACTCCAAATAAAGAATAAACAATCGAAAATATCAACACTATTAGAATATTTTGGTGATGAAATATAGAAAGTGGATTGTCTTAGAGGAAGAGGAAAATTGGATTGATGTGAGTGTAGAGAAAATTTCTGGAAGATAGGATATTCTGTATCTTGCTTTGTGTGGTAATTACATGGGTATACAAATTGTTCAAAAGGCAACAAACTGAAGAGCTATTGTATGCATTTTTAAAAGATACATTTCATTTATATATGTAAGGTATATAACATGTTATAAGAGACATACAGGTAACAAAATAGTTATTGTGGTATAACATTAACATATACATAATCTCACGTTTTTATCCATTTTTTTATTTTAGTGGCAAAACCAGCTAAAATTGACTTATTTAGCAGAAATCACAAGTACAGTACAATTCTATTATAGTATTCATGTTGTACATTAAATTTCTACAGTTGTTCATCTTATAGAGCTGTATATTTTACATTATATTAGTTAGATGTAAAAATTTAAAATATACTAAAATGATTAGAGAAAGTGGTTGATATTAATGACAGAAAAAGATCCAGCATTCACAAAAACACTGAAGAATAGTAAAATATAAATGGATACAATATTTTTTAAAATTTTATTTTAGTGGTACATTTTAGATATACATAGATGTGATAATTGTCATCATAAAGGATTTGTACCTGTACGTGATATATCTTGTTGCTTCTTTTTTCCCATTCCTTTCCCCTCCCTTCACCCTTCCTCTCTTCTGATTTACAAAAGTTTGTTTCCGTTTTTTCCTTCCATTTCTTATTTCTCTTGTCCCTCTGTTCCTTTCCCCCTGCCTTGTTCCCTTTCCCATTTGGACCCTTTCTTCCCTTTCCCAATATAATACATTTTAGTCTTTATTTACACTTTCAGTTTCTCACACCAGAGAAACAATGTAGTATTTAAACATGTGTATCTGATTTATTTCACTTAAGAGTATGGTCTCAAGATGCATCCATTTACCTAGAAATATCTCAAGCTTATCATTCTTTATGGCAGAGTAGTACTCCATTGTATAAAAAAACCCACATTTTCTTTATCCATTCTGTGCTTGATGGGCATTTGGGCTTTTTCCAGGATTTAGCTATTACAAACTGTGCCTCTTTAAACATGGGTGTGCATGTATTGCTGTGCTTTGATGATTTTAATTCTTTTGGGAAGATACCAACAAGGAGACTAGCTGGGTCGAATGGAACCTCTAGTCCTAA
>PVJO010008946.1:0-54049 GCA_004026905.1 Hystrix cristata | reverse complement strand
CCAAGATGTTAGTCCTTTGTCAGAGGAATAGCTGGCAAAAAATTTTTCCCACTCTGTGGGTTGTTTGTTTTGCTGTGCAAAAGCTTTTTAATAAGATCAGGTCCCAGTTGTTGATTCTTTGTGATATTTCCTGGGCAGCTGGGGATTTGTTCATAAAGTCTTTGCCTATGCCTATGTCTTCAAGAGTTCTACCTATTCTATCTTCCAACAGATTTAGTGTTTGATCCACTTTGATTTTAAATGGATAAAATATTTGACAATTTGTGGGAGAAACATTTTCCATAATAAAGGATCACGTGACAAAGAAAGGAACACTCTACATTCCAGGAAAATGCACGTAAAATTATTAAGATAGTGGTAAGAATAATGGAAAACTCCTATGGTTGTCTAAAACACTCTGTCTCCTAAATATCACAGAAATATTTTTCTCAAAAGACAAATCTAAATTCAAACAAGCAATTAAAGCCCAAATTTAAGAATATTTAGGAAAAAATGATATTTAAAAATATTCTGTTATACACATGAGATATGAGTAAAACTGAATTGAGAAAAAAATATTACTACCTTCAACATCTTCCCAAGACAGATACAAGTAAAATACATTCAATTTAAATGGTAAAATGAACTAAATAAATAACTGGATAAACAAAAAAGTGAGCAAAGCCAAGGACAGCGAAAGGAATCAGGAAATCATTTAACCAACCAACAAATAAAAATCTATAGCAAAACTAATACTTCAGAAATGTTATTAAAAATAATATAACAAAAAATATGAACCACTAAATACTGTAACCAAGGAAAATACAACAAAAACAGAAATGAAAAGAAGGAAATAACTAAAAAGAAAGAAGAACTTTTAAAAAATAGGTTTTGAGAAGACTTGCTAAGTCTATCAAGATCTATTTTTAAAATTGAATAAAATAGCTCATATTCTAGAGATAAAATCAAGCAAAATAAACACCAGAAAGGAGATGAATATTAGAAGGGCTTTCCAAAAGTCATATATGCCAAAATAACTGTGTTAATCCTGCTGTGTGACAAGCAATAGTACTCTAAAATGGACCACACTCTTGAGTTTATTTCTCTCAGTGGTTCTTTTCCTGTGAAAATCTGTCTAAAATGAGCATTGTCACTTCCACTGCTACTTTTAATCATTAATCCATTGTTTGTAAATGTATTATAAATGGACACTGTATTAGTTTTCCGTCTCTGGGCCAAAATAGCAAACATCTACAACTTAAAGGAGAGGTTTATTGTAGCTCACTGTTTTCCTGGGTTCAGTCCATGGTCTATAGTCTCAGTCCAAGATCTGCTGGATTCAATGAAGAAACTTCATGATGGAAAGGGGTAGTGGAAGAACACTGCTTCCACCATGATGGCCAGGAAAAAGAAAGAAGGAGCCAACTACCAGAATACTCCCTTTCAGATTATACCTCCATTAGTCTGCTTCCTCCAGTCAGGCCCCACCTCCTGAGAGCACATGCAGCTGCTGAACTCAATGATCCAATCACCTTCCAAACACATGAGACACTGGGGGGACATTTTAGATATAAACCACAACAGATGTTTTATAAACAGCAAATACTTCCTGTGGTACGGGGGTTAGCACATTCCAGGAAGCATTTTTGGATTAACCTGAAAAGTGTGAGGGAATGCCGCTTATATAGAAGAGGAGTGGGGTGTACATGTGTGGTTTCTTGCATTTTGGGGATCTATGTATTGGGGGACTTTGAGAGTAGTAGCGGAGGAGTTAGGGTCATCAGTAGCTTGCAGAATGGTGTAATCTAAAGTGGCTGCAGGCTGGAGTCATCTGAAATAGGTCCGGTGTCTGAAGCTTGCTGCAGCCAAGATCAATATCTCCCTGTGGTCATAGAATGTCTAGGACAGCCTCAGCTGTGACGGTGACACCTCTGTGGAAATTCAGGACAAGCAGCTGCTTAATTGACAGCTCACATTTCCAGAACGTGGTGAGGGCTAAAACTGTGACTGCTTTGGCTTTCAAGGAGTCTCCAAGAAGCGCTGTAGTTATGGCCTAATTATGTTGATTATGGCCCTTTGGGGTTTGGAGATTTGGGGGATTTCAGCAGTGGTCTCCAGTCCCTCCCTGACTTTGCCCTGTCAGGTGCAGTTTTCCAGCTGCTTCTCGGAGAGGCAGCAGCAGCACCTGGAGCTACAAGGAAGAGGGAAGGGGTGGGACAGCTTCCAGTCCAATTACACGCTCTCCTGGTTGTCAGAGGGGAAAACAGAGGTTGGGGGTCTCGTTACTTTCTATCTCAATAGTGAGTAGTTTTCCTTTTTTATGATATATAAAAATTGTGCCAATTACAATTGATAGCATCTTAGATTATATGAAATGCATAATAACCGTCTCACACGGGAAGGAATGGAATTAAGAAGGTTCGGCAGTATGCCTGAGGTCACATTGAGAGTAAGTGACAGAGACAGGGCTTTGCAAGTGAGACTCACGTGGCATCCCAAGATCATTATCTACGTAAATAAAGCACATTGTTCTCCACCTTTTCACTGAACGTGTCTACATATGCTTTCTTTCTGTGTCATGAATTTCTAATATTTTATTCTGAAGACTGTAATTCTTTAGCCTGTATTCTCTCCATCAGTTTGGGAGTTACTCATTTTGTTAATCATGTCAACGGGAAATAGTACTAAACATGTATCAAGCATTTATATATCAAGTTTTATAAGTAAAGTTACACAGAGAAGCCCTAACTTTCTTCTTTGAAAATAAAACACCTCCCCTTCACTTAGAGGGCATATTTACTTTGGAGAACTTATAATTAAGATATTTTTTGTCATTTTATGATGGGTAAAAGTGTTTAGAAGCTAAAGAGGTTCTTGCCAGATATATCATGTACAGGTACAAAATCCCCATGATAAGTGTGATCATTATGTATATCTAAAATGTACTGATAAAATTTATTAATAAAAAAAAACCCTGGGAATCATCTCTTTGAGATGTAAACATTGGGGAAGATAGATCCCCTACCTCTCAGTTTCTATGGTAGGACCGGAGTCTAAATGTGGCAAAAGTCTCCTTCTGAGTTGCCAAATTAACTCATATCATACAGATATGAGAAGTCTGGTTTTCTTTTAGACAAAGCCAATTAAATAACACAGTGAATTTAGGATGAACTATATATGACAACGTGTGTTCCCAAGTCCTTGTATTTCACAACTAGTTATAATTTGCCTTGAGAACATGTATGTGAGGGGTTATATTTGCTTGCCTACATAAAAGATTAAGATCTCTTTCTTTTTGCAACCTCTTAGCAAATTACCTGTGATATGCATCACACTCTGGTTTAGAATTTATGAAGTAATAAAAAGGTTTCTCCTGTCTTTTAACATCTTGAAGAAATATTCCGGTTTAGAAGACATTTTTTTTCAGTTATATTTCCCCAACACATACAAGGGTTGAAAATTATCTAGTAGGGATTAAAAATTGCTTGAACGATTTGAACAATTTAATGATGAAAATTCATTCAGTCACAATGGTTACATCAATCTGTGTTTATATATACATGATTTACATAATTTTATGCTTCTGTTATGTCTAATATCGCTCCCTCTTTCTGTATGTGAATATTTAAAAACTAAACAGCTGCTGCTTTGTTGAAGAAAAGGTAGTGAATTGATCCATGGAGTATGTGTTGGCATCAATATGTGCTAAATTAACATTCCATGTGCACCAACTGCCTTGTCATTGCCAAGCCTGTAAATTTTCAACCAATAATTCTGCATGCAAACTCATGATGAACCTAGTGTCACCACGGATACTTGAAGATTGAGCTGTACCTTCTATCCATTAATATCACATGTCATAGATT
Source organism: Hystrix cristata (assembly GCA_004026905.1). Lineage (NCBI taxonomy): Eukaryota > Metazoa > Chordata > Mammalia > Rodentia > Hystricidae > Hystrix > Hystrix cristata. The sequence goes on along the minus strand of PVJO010008946.1, from coordinate 50,204 downwards.
TTCTTCATAATTCCAGTGTTAAAAGATTCTTAATATTTTATTACTATTTTTAGTTAAATGACTTGACTTGCAACTAAAATATATTTGGGGGAGAGTTTACTGGGAAAGGCATTTGTAACAGAAACCATATACAGAAATAAGTTCCTGATTGTGTGATCATTTATTAATTTAGGGTACAAAAGTTTTGTTGCACTGAACAAAACTTCCTCTGGTTTATTTTAGGTAATAAAAAGACAGTTATATTGTTTAGCTCTCAAATTTGTCAGTATTTTCAAAGTCCAAGTTGAAACTTTTTTTGAATATGTACTGCTTTTGTTTCCTTTCTTGTCTTTGACTACATAGCTGTTTTCTCCCCCACTTTGCTTTTGGTGACTTAGATTTACTAATAACATAATATCTAAGCCAACTGTATGGTAACTGTGTACGAGTACCTTTGCTCTAGCTAAAATGAGATTAAAACTGAAGTTTATTTAAAGAGTGGAAAAATATGATGAAAATTTAGCATTGAGTATAGCGTTTAGTAATTTGGACAGCCTGAAGTAGAGGATATCATTTTCTATTTCATTAAAATGAGCCATAAGGGCTGGGCAAAGCACTGACTGAAAGATAACTTGTGTAAGAGTTTAAATGAAATTGATCTGGTTATGGAATCCCACTCCATATATGTGTTCCATGTTAGGGCTAATATCACATTAATCAGGAGAAGATTAATTCATCTGATGGACAGATCCCCATTTTCCCAGTTGCTCAGGCTCAAATTTGGATTCATTTATGGCTCTTTCCTTTCTCTTTCAATTCACATCCAGCCAGCACATTGGCTTAATGTATATTCAGAATCTAATCCTCACTGAGACCACCCTGGTCTAAGTTTATATCAATTCTTGTCTGAATTACTGGTCTCATCCTTCTGCTAGTGGCCGTGAAATTTCATTTTCCACACAACAGCCAGAGGGATATTTTAAAAATGTAAGACTGTATAAAATAGTTTCTTATGCTATGTTATTAAAAGGCTTTGTTCTTTTCTACAAAGTCCGGCACCATGTGTCCCTCAGCTGTCATCAGACCTTACTATTTTTTACCACTTTCATGTGCATTTCACTCCAGTCATAGTGGCCCCCTGTGTCTCCATAAACAAACTGAGACTTGGCATTCACTTTCCCTAGAGTGCTCTTGCACAGATATTTCATCACTCATCTAAATGGTATACCTCTTCCTCACTATCCCCTCAAATGATTTTTTACATTGTCGTTATTTTGATCATTTTGTTTTCTTTGTTTGAATACTTTGTCTACGTATTCATTTTCGTCAACCTTCCTTCCTTTTTCTTCCTTTTCCTCCCTTCCTTCCTCCCTTTGCTTCCTGTCTGCTTTCCTCTAAAAGAAAGTAAACTCCACGAGGATAAGGATTCCTCCTGAGTTTGCTGCTGTATTCCCAATGCCTCAAACAATTTAACATATAAATGTTTAATATTTGAATTAATCAGTTCACTCATTTTGAAAGGGTGTCAGCCACTACAGGAGATGAGGATGAAGAAGATATGACATATACCACAGTTGAACGGAAAGAACAAGGAATATTGATGCAGGGATTTTTAATTGAGAAAGTCATTGAAACTTTATTAACCTTAGTTTACAATCTATAAAATGAGAATAACAGTAATAATGCTATGGGCAGTGCAGCCTTCGTTTAACTAAAATTTTCCTTTGTTCCATGTTTGAACTTCTTGCGTGGATCCTCTGTTCACCAAGATCCTGAACTCTTGCCTTACCTTCAGTTAGAATCCTGGTGTTCACTCCTCAGAAATAACTAGCAGCATGTATAAAATGGTTTAGCATTTGAACTCTGGCTTTCCTTCTTAAACATGACTTTTGCTTCCTCAGAGTAGCTTTCTCTTCTTATCTACCCTTCCCTAAAAGACACTTTATATGAATAGAATTATTCTAAATTACTACAAGTTTTGTTCTCAAGTGTTTTAATCTCTATTACACCACATACTCCAAATTTGTTTTTTATATCCATGTATTCTGGAAATATCAATTATGAAGGCAAAATAGAGTGTATTCTAGAGCCACAGAGAGCTACTTAGGTTTTATGATGTTACATTTTAGTCTTTTAATATGTACTAGATATTTACTCCTCATTAACAAAATGGTCCATATGACCAGTATAGGCCTGGGAAAGTCTGGAATAAAATAGCAGGTCTGAAATAGAAATTAGAGATCAGATGAAGTAAAGGTCAAAATCTAAGAGTTGTATTTTGTTAGAGTCATGTTCCAATTTTTGCATGTTCCACATTGCAAAACTAATAAAAGATAAAAATCAAAAGGAATGATTCTGCATATTGGAGCACTTGGTCAGGGATACGATGGCCAGAGAAAGGAGATTAGGACAGTTCAAGGGGTCTGTAAAAGGCAGAAAGAATGAACAAGAAATATTTCCATTTCCTTTCAAGGCAAAAGCACTATTAACTTGACAAATGGCTGGTTCTTGGTTGTGCTGTTGATCACACACATTTACAGTGTCAGAAAGATGCAGTAAGACAGTGAGAAATAGGGTAGTTTGAAACTGGTTAGCAAAACAAAGACAGGAAAATAAATGAAAATTTGTCTTAAAAGTTTCCAAGATAATGGGGAATAAAGAACCCATGACCATTTGCCAGCCTTTGAAGGTCTCTAGCTTCTGGATATCCGAATAAAGGGTCAAATTTATCTAAGACCACCAGCCCTCAGAGGTTGATCATTTCTAGTGGAAAGTTCTAAGAGTTCAAATTCACCAAAAAGTTTGCGTGAAATACTTTTGACAAATACTTTCCCAGACTTGAAATATATTTCGGTAGACTAGAGTCAGGGGAGATAAGATAAGAAGCAAAGTGGATTGGAGGGTCCTAGAAACAGGGAAAATGACAGAGTGCTAGAATTTGACACATTCTTCTAGAGGTAACTACAGACATACAGGCAGAGGGACTGCACATATTCTTGCAGAAAAACATTCCCATGAATCAAAGTACAAAAGGAGAGTGGAGAGCTCCTCCAGGGGGCACCGTCTGGTACAGGAGCTTCTCGGAAGCTGAGTTGCGCATAGCGGAGCACCTCCATTTCACTGAGCCTAACAGCGTCTGCGATGCTGGCTGTACGGTGTGTCAGTTTCTAATTTGGAACTGTATTTATTAACAGTTTGAATCTAACCTAGTAACCCGACACTGCCCAGTTCCACGTGCTCACGCTGTGCGGTTGTTCACATATGTGATATCCAGCGATGCTCACCAGCCCAAGCAGTGTGGACCTTCTCTCCTGTATAAAGATGAGGGAAGGCTAAGTAAGCATCTCATTTACATTTTTATTAAACAAAATACATGGTACTCCATAAATGATGTGTTGCCATTATTATTTCAATGTATGTCATTTTGGAAAAATCATTTTAAAATAACTCCTTAAGGAACAGTAATAGAGAAATAAATAAGCCAGTTGAATTCACGGTCCAGACTCTGGTTCTCAGTGATGGGTCTTCCTCACAGTGCATTGGCAGACAGGCCTTGCTTCTGGCTGGCTATTAGCACATTATGCATCTAAAATGCAAAATTTATTTTCTTGGGCTTGTTTAATATTTGATTACACCTTTGGGGAATATTTTGTACTTTGCTTGGTGACAACTTTTTCTTTGGTATGTTTTATTCTATTTTGACCTTTGTGAATATAATAATGATCTCACTGCTGTACCTGTCACCCCAGTTTCACCCCAGTATTGGTTCTGATGATGTGTGCAACTGGCAGTCACCCACTTTACCCTTCACCAGTACAAATGTTTCTCTAAATCCTCACTATTCTCTGGAGAGACAATCTTCATTCATTCAAGTAATATTTATTAAGCCCTCATCCTCATAGAGTTTAGAGCTTCTTGGAAGTTTCTAAGAGAGAAATGAATCAGTCAAACTGATTATTAGGCAAGTAAAGACCTATATAAGCATGTGTGAAAAGGCTTTTAAGTGTGATGAACTATATGAAGGAAGAGTCTCAGAACTATAAGCGTATGTAATGGAGGGCCTTCCATGTAGATGGGGGTAAGATTGACTTCATTAAAGGCGTTTCTGAAGAAGAGATGTTTGTGTTGCAATTAAATGTATGAATATGAGTTTAGTAGATAAAGGGAAGTGACGGGAGGAAGGGGACAGAGAAGATTATTTGTCATTTAAGAACAAATATTGTCCTAGATTGGAGCATGATTTGTCCGTAGTGAAAAGGGAAGATTTTTATATTGCTGATTTTCATTTATTCAATGAGCACAGGTTGATTGAGCACTTATTATATGTGGGATGCTTTATAATATATTGTGGAATACAGTGGTGAGGAAATAATTTCCTTGGCTGTTTACATAATCATTTATTCATTTAGCTTATAGTCTGGGTAGAAGAGAGAATAATTAATAAAATAATTACAAGGATGTTAAATATCAAATGCAACATATAATAGAAGATTTCACCAAAGATATATTTATAACATATTTATATATTTATAACATACAATAGAAGATTTCACCAAAATGATATTCTTAAACTTAGTGTTGAAGTATCAGTAGGTATTAACTAGGAAAAGATGGGAAGGAGCTAATTTCAAAATGAAATAATAGAGAGCCAATGTCCTCATAGAAGACAGTACAAGAGATAATTTTGTATAAAGTGAAGATAGAGAACTAGGTAGATGTTAAGTTAAGCTATACATGATCTCATTGATATGATGTGTTAGTTGTGGATACACCAAGAAGCTGATACCAAAACAAGGTTTTATTAGGGAGAATGGCTGGGTTAAAGAAAATAGGAAGGTGTCAGGGAAAGCTGGGAGAACGTTCAGACCATAGTATAAATTGAGTGGTAGTATTTTAGACTGATATTCAGTTTAAGAAAATTCCAATAAAGCTTTGGCTACCTGGCACCAAATCCACTGACAAAGGAAGTTTGTCCCATAAAGAGATCTGCGTTAGCAGCTGGTAGAGAGTGCATGGCCCGTGGTTAGCAAGTACAGATGGATTTCAAAAACCAGGAGCACTGTATTTCACTGATGGCATCTGAGGTCACTTAATGTGATTTTTATAATACCCATAAACTGGAAGTTATATCCAGAGACTATATCAGATTAAAAATAATTGTTATCTTTTCTCTTTTTTAATGAGGACTTTTAATATACAAACATTTTATAGTATTTTGTGTATTCGAATCTGTCAGTATTTTCCTTTTTATTCTCTTTTGTTTACAATGTTTTACCTGTCTCATTTTGGTATTTAAGAACATACAGATTTTATACTGTCAGGGTTAAAATCTTGTTGTAAGCTTGAGCACATTTCTTAATAAAAATAATGTTTAGTGAGCTTTTATGACATGCCTGGCCTAAACATCATTTCTTTAGTTTTGCTTCTCTTTTACCTTGTTTTGTTTTTGTCTTTGACACTTCTTTTTTATACTTTCAACTTTTTTGTAATTTTGCATTTAAGATGTGCTTGTTTCCAGGTTTTGCATTTTCAGTTATTGTGATAGGCTCCCCTTCCTCCACTTCTAAGTGGAGCGTTTAGTGCATTACCTCTTAAAATTATGTACGAATTTGATTTATTGCAGAAAATGATGTAAGAAAATACCATGCAAACAAAGGGAAATGAATTCTTTTCTATATAAAAGAGGGAGTAAAGTAGTTTTTTTATTAAGATAATTTCCTTCTTATTTTTTAAAAAAGATAACTCTGATATTAATATGAAGGGAAGTTTTTGTAAATTATTATTTTTTAATGTAATCCATATGACAATGAAAAATCTACTGAGGACAATGATTGTAGAAGGAGAGCGTGGGTACCATGATGGAAAAGTTAGCCTCAGAAGGATACAGTTTTGAAGAGCGACAAATAATTAGATGTATTGACTGACTATAGGCAGAGCTTCTTCATAGGCTTTCTCATAAGTTTTTAGATTTTTATAGCTGACTTCTGCCAGGTGAAAAACCCACACATACACATTTATTTTACAGCAAGATTATTTGGTAACATTAAGGTATAATCAGTGTGTCTCAAACAAAGGTTTTATGAACTACTCTAAATAGTTGTGGCTTCTGATATGTTGGAATTTATGACCCTGTACATTATGTGGGGAAAGATATCTATGGCAAGTGTGACATTTATATCTGAAATTTAAATGTTAGATTATAAAATGCCACTTGTGGAATCACTAACATATGACAGAACTGATAACTGAATTTATGTGGGCAGATGATTTCAAAATAAATATATGGAAAAGATGTGACAGTCAATAATGGACCCTGAGGAAAAACAAGTGGGATGATGAGTAAACTGAAAAACTAAAAAAAACAAAACACGAAACACAGTGAAAGGTTAAAAAAAAAAAATCACGGTATGCAACGTGACAGAAACCCAGGAAAGTTTTGCAACAGCAGGAAGTGGTGACTTCAGAGTGTTCTCATAATGTAAGAAACGAAAAGAAATCACTCACAGGATCTGGAAAATTGGAAAAAATTTGAAAATCTTCGCAAACATGTTTCAAAAGTTTCACTTATAAGGACAAAGGGAAATTTTCTCAAAATTCTTGCCTCACAGAGCTGATCTTTGCAGATGGCCGAGGCCCTGTCTAGCCCTTGCGCTAGCCTTTCTGTTTCCCTATGCAGAGCCTCACAACTTCCGTCAGCCTGCCAGCCGCCGGGAGCGCTGTTGTGTTCTCACTGATAGCATCTGCCAGCACCGGGGTTGTCCCATTCATTCTGAATCCTGTGGTTACAGCACACAGACATGGAGAATACTTACTCGACAAATCCTTACTGAACATGGACTCAAGACCAAGTATTGGGAGTGTGAAGATAAATAAAATGGATCTGAGCTCCCCTTTGACTAACCAGAGAGACACATAGAAGCACATTAGGAACTGGCTTTTCATTTCATAATAACATAGTCCACCATGCAAAGGAGCAAAGACTTATTACTAACAAGCTCTATGTGTATTAGTGCAATGAACTTAATTTTTTTTAAGGACTGGAGTAGTATGTTTTGCTTTGCTGTAGTTGAATACAAATAGTTGAAAGTATTGTCTTCCTTAAGAAAAATACCTATATAATCAAAGCAATCTATTGAAAGATGGGGTCCTTCATGGCAATTCAGTACCTGACCCAGATCTTCACTGTAGCAGTGAATAGATGCTAAATTATTATTTATTTATGAATATATAGATAATATACTGATCTTGTAATAAGTATCTAATCTTATAAATATTAATATTTTCTTACCTAGTAATACCATTCTGAGAACAACTTCCAGAGAAATACTTTAGAAAAATAAAAACCCACACATACACATTTATTTTACAGCGAGATTATTTGGTAACATTAAGGTATAATCAGTGTGTCTCAAACAAAGGTGTTATGAACTACTGTAAATTTACCATTACTATTATAATTAGTATAGCTTTGGGTATTAGTAATAGTATAAAAAATAATAATAGTAATTATGTAAGGTGCCAGGATTAAAGAATAACCGCAACAATAATTTTCATGGCGTTAAGTTAAAGGGTTAACTGTAGATGAAATTAAAATTATAGTAGTGAACTAAAATGACTTTACACCAATAAATTAATGAGAGAGGCTTCCCTGTATGTGTGAGTGGGTCCAGAGATGGAAACTTGCCTGAGAATAGAGCTGGTTTGAGTAGAATTTCGTTAGAATTGCTTAACTAAGGCAGTTCTTCCTGGGAGAATTACCAATGGGTGTTGTTATGCTACAGATGCTGGGTCCCTGCCAAATGATACACTTAAATTAAGATGGTGGCACTTTCCTTCATTATTTCCTACGCTGGTTAACTAGCATATCAGAATGGACAAGGGGCATTGCATAGTAACAAGGAAGGAAAATCAAGACAAATGGGGTGTGTGTGTGTGTGTGTGTGTGTGTGTGTGTGTGTGATAGTGATGTTACTGAGCATCAAATGTTCAGGGAAAAGGGAACTATTGAAGATAGTCCATCAAAACTGAGGACTAGTGTCTCTTAACTTTTGCAAACCAAAATGAAGGTGATTTGTTACTTTGTCTACTGAAAATCTATTATATGCTAAACACTCTATTGGGTTCTTCCCAAGTGTTATCTCATTTAATCTTCATAATAGTTTTACTCATTTATTTGACAGATAACCATAAGATTATTATTATTACTATAGATTAAAAATATTACTCAAAAACCCTAGGCAACGTACCCAATGTAAGAAAAACTATATGCAAGAAATATTTGGACTCAGATTTGCCTGGTGCCAGAGCTCTCTCTGCTAGTCCACCTTGACCTTCAGAATAATGACATGGCTTCTTTTTCTTTTATTAAGTAATTTTACAGATTTAGGGCCCACTCAGGTCTTCTTCAAAGAGTTTGTTGTGAGCTATGAGTAGTGCGAATCTCGAGTCAGCACTTACACAATCCATCACAACAGTCAAGTGAAGTCCACACTCTTTGGGGACGTTCATGATCGATGATTGGACACAGAAGAGGTAGATGGGCTTAGAAGTTCTGCCCAACTTTTGTCTCCTCTAATGGTCAGTCTCTGCTCCAAGATTGCCTATGAGTTGACTAAGACTTTATGTCTCTATAGTGTTTTCTGTGCTCAACCCTGTCTCCTTCGTGTTTGTTTCTTATGCATTTGGAATGTAAAGTATGAAAATGGATGATGACTACAAAGAAGTGGAATTGGCTATCTTTTTAAAAGTTGAACAGCTACTCTAATAAAGGAAAAAATTTGAAAAACTGAGGACATTGACCAAACAGTTAAAGGACAGAGGTAAAGGAACACCTTCTTAATGCCCTATATCTGGTTATGCATTTGGTGTGGTAAGAAATGTGGTTCAAAATAGTATCTCAATTCTATAGTAGCAAATTATCTGGCTAGTCGATCAGGGTTACAGAAGCAAAAGAAACTGAAAAGTTTTAGGCAGCAGAGTCTGGAGTAGAAGCATGTAGATGGACCTATGGGTATAGGCATGAAGTGTGGAAACTCTTTACATAACATATTAGTCCCCACCAGAAAGGATATACTATGTAAGAGGCATGAGACAATGAACAACCACATGAACAAAAATGACCCAACCACTTGTCATTAGCCAGACTTTGTTATTGGCTAACCTGGGACTGGCATGAAGGGCACAGAATTGTAGTAGTTATAGTTGGAAGGTAGAGTTTTTACATATATCCAAGAGCATGGGTTCCCAAATGCTAAGCCTCTTCTAACAACTGCCTCCTCTAAATATCCAATCTGCCAGCAGAAAGAACAACACCAAATCTCCAGCACAGTACTATTTAGGGAGGAGGATCAACTGGCTACTATAAGCATTGTCTGTGACGGTGGGGTTAGTATCTCATTCTTGGGAATACAGGCACGTGTTCTGTGTATCAGTTTTCCTTTCCTGCCTGCAGGACTTCACTGGTCACCAAGATGCAGCTGATCTGATAGAGCAATGTAATGGCATGATGAAAGAACAACATAAATTCTATCCCAGAAACATACTTGGTGAAGATGTGAGGCCAGCTTCTAGGAAGTATCATATACATTAAATCAGAGATCCCCTTATAGTTCTGCAACCCCATTAGGGAGAAGGCATCATCACTCCAGAAACCGAAGGTAGGAGCAGGGGAGATACCTGTTACTATCACCTCTAAAGACCTTCTCTGGATTTGAGTGGCACTAACCAATATGCTTGTAGTCTGAAAGAATAAAAAAGAGAAAGAAAAAGTGTCTCACTTCCGTTTCTTAGGAGGAGCTCTAGTCTTTGCCTTCATCTTGGATATCCATCTCCTGGCTTTCAGCACAGACCCTTCAGCCCTCCATTGCAGACCCTTCGACTTCCAATACAGTCTCGAATGAGACTCTACAGCAAGCTCCAGGCCTTCAACTTTTGGCTGGATCCTTTGGATTACCAGTGCACAGAAAAGCCTTTTGCACTCTTCCACACCTGACTCCATAGGTGGCTTTTGTAAGCCTACCTACCTCATGAGTAGGCAGTGTAAGGGACATATATTGTATAAGATATATACGTATAAGATATACATATATGTGTGTATCATATATCTTATAGATATCATATATATATATCTTATAGGTATCATATATGATATATGTATCATATATATATGATACCTATAAGATATATATATATGATACCCATAAGATATATAAGATATAGGTATCATATATATGTATCATATATATATATGATACATATAAGATATATAAGATACCTATAAGATATATATCATATTAAATGTTTCTCTAGTTAACACTGACTGATACAGTCTTTTTTTGTCCAATGTGGAACCCTCTTCTTGCACAATCTCTTTTTCTGAAGCTCTTCATTGAGTTGCCACCAATCAGCCAAGGATTCTTTTGCTCAATTAGGATGGAAATCATGAAATTGGCATGTCACTGGGTTGGAGATGTTCCACCAAAGAGGAGATAAGAACTTCAACTTACCCCCTCCTTCATGGAGCAGGTTCATCAAATCTAGTCATAGAAAATGAATTTTAGGAGATGCCAGAGAGAATCATAGGCAGATTTATTAGGCAAAGTTAGAAAGTAAGAGAAAAATAGGGAAAGAACTTTAACTTGAGAAGCTAAAGGAGGCACAACTCTGATGAAGAGGATCTTTTTGGCCTACAAACAAAAGAACAGGATTAACTTTTATGACTTTGCTGAGGTCTGCCAAGGGCTGGCAGTTTTCCATTGGTTCATGCCTAAAGCATTTCTAAAAATTTTATTCTAGTTTGTTAGAAGATGTGTAGTATATAATGTTTACATTCCTTGTGTGGAGTTTGTACATATACATAACACACATCAATTCTTTTTAAATCCCCATCCCTCCCCTCTCTCTTCCATTCCTCCATCTCTTGATTCCCTTCCCCTCTGCAAAACATACTTTTCTCTCATGTTGTAGCATATTTTCTCTGCAAAAATGGATTAGTGGCCATTCTCACTCTTGAAGACAGCCTGGTGCCCCCTGCTCCGCTGTCACAGTGCACCTTGCTGTAAGAGTAGGGATTAAGAGGAAGGTGCATCTCATGCATTGTTAGAAAGGGAGGATAGAGAAAATGTGGGAGGATGGAGGAAAAAGATGTATCCATCTTCAGTGAGTAACAGGCCATGGATTAAGACCCAGGAATCCATGTCTTGCGTTTTATAGTGTACCTGTCCAATTCCAGGGGCAAGTGAGTCTTTGACAGGTCTGCATCATGTACTGAAGCACCCCCTGCCCAAGTCTACATCCTTCTCCTGTTGTTTTTATAGGTATCAGGTCTGTACAGTGGTAAAAGATTTTCCATGTTTCTCCTAATGATGTCTATCTGATATTAATAGGCATAGAGCATGAAAGATACTTTAAATTATTTGTTGTTTAATACGTGTTATATAAACATATCATTAGCAATAGGATCACTTCCCATGAACCTATTACTAGATTTTTATTTTTATCATGTTAATACAATAAGCATTAGACCCAACAAGACAAACACACTTACTAATCCTAACAACTTGGCTGCAATTTAGAGTAGTAAGCTCCTGGTCTAAATACTATGTCATCTTGTGTATTGTATGTAAATGGATAAGAAATGAACAAACTGAAAAACCCTAACAAGGCTTCCAGAATGTAATTTACTCTTATTACTGACATGGAGATAAAAAGGAAAGGGACAGTTAAAATAAGAACACACCCTTATTGATTAACTAATGTTATGTGGATTTTTAAGTGTTTCAAATAATTGATAATATTAACCTACTGAATTCTCAGAACAATCATATTTATTATAATATTTATTTTATAGGTGAGTATTTCAAAGGACAGTTTAGTCAATAGCTTTGATTAGAAACCATGCTGCAATAATCCATACACAAATCCGTTAATGACAGAGTAATGCTTTTAAATAAATGATGTAACAGCACTCATTCGAGTTTGTGTTTCACTGGTGAAACAAACAAGCAAACAAAAAGCCATGAGTAAATGAAAGGTGGTGGCCATATTTGCAAGAATTATCAGGGCTTTGGGATAAGAGTTGCAATAATACTTACATGTGTAGACCATGCAGGAAGAGCCAGGATAGTAAATATGACAGATAAAATCTACGTTCTAAAGATTGAACCTGACCTAATTAAGAAATAGGTTTTCATGTTGTATATTTTAAAACGAATACAATAAGGAAATACAGATCCCTCCAACAGATAATAAATATATATTACTTAAAATCACCACCCAGAATTATTTAAAGCCATTACTCAGAAACAGTGTTGAAGGATAGAAGGCAAGGCAGAAGCATGAGAAACGTTTACTCTTGAAATATTGCATATTTCAGCATCAAGTAAGAACTGCAAGTTCATCACATCTTTTTTTTTTTATTTTTTTTTTTGTCCTGGCATCACTCTGCCACCACTCCTACACTGACAGAAGAAAACTGCAGCTCCACTGGGCTGCGCTCGCGGGGGATGGAGTTCAGAGCAGGAAGACAGCTGAATATTTCAAGGAGATAATTCTGGAAGCAAGGGAACCCTGATAAGGGTAAGACCCAGAACGTGAGCAAGAGCCTTGCTCAAATCCCTTGCAGAATCGGTAAACTATGCACAAATGTGAGAGAAACCAGGAATCCTGACAATGAAGAAGAAAACTAGAAGCACTTTTATTCTTTAAAAATAGGATGACTTCTGGTAAGATTCACAATGTGCTGTGCCTTTGATGGCTTGATTACTCACTTCACATTTGAAAATGGAAACCTTACTGCTTTAAACATTTGTGGGTAGAGCTAACTTTTGGCAGAGTACCTGGAAGTTTAGTGAGGCAAGGAAACAAGAAAATGATAGAGAAACAAAAGTAACAGATACTATGCTTAATTATGATAGTCATTGCCCAATGTGTATGCACATCCCAGCATCACATTGTGTACGTGTGTGTGTGTGTGTGTGTGTGTGTGTGTGTGTGTGTGTGCAGGATACTGGGCACTGAACCCAGGGTCATTGCAACAAACTACATTCCTACCCTATTTTCATTTTTCATTCGTTTTTATTTTGAGACAGGTTTTTGCTAAGTTAATAAATTTCTGAGGCTGGGCTTGACCTTGCAGTTCTCCTATTTCAACTTCCTAGAGGTTTGGGGTCATAAGTATGGACCGCTACACCTAGCTGCTTTGTATACCTTGAATGTGTGCAACTTTATGAGTCAATTAAATACTTCAAAAAAGCTCATCAAAAAAGAAAATTAAAGAGAATATGCATTAGTTTTATGTGTTAATTTAACAAATTGTGAGAAACCTGGTGACTTAAAAAAAAATCCTTATTCTCCCATAGTTCCGAAAGCTAGAAGTTCAACCTCAGTTTTACTGGGCAAAAAGCATGGAGCTGGTTGGGTGACACTTTCTCCAGAGTCTTGAGTATGGTGTCCTTTGCCTCTTCCAGCTTCTGTGTATCCATTTTCCTACTCAAGTTTCTAAATTACCCTCTAATTTAAACTTTGTTTTCTATGCCTACTGCACAGCTGGCTATTCATTTGACTCTTGGGGTACTTTCAGTCTTTCTTGGATTCTATGTCATTTTCTTTTTATGGATATGGCTTTCATTCTGCAATAGTTCATCCTAAATGAGTTTTAGATACAAAGAGGATAAATTTAGAAGCATTTATGTTTCTCCACTGTTATCTTTATCTTCACATTTATTTGTAGTTCAGCTGGGTGGGAAATTGAGGGTCAAATTTATTCAGACTTCCGCTTGTGAAGATGTTGCCCTTAGTGTGCCATCTTCCTTTTGTTTCCAGTGTTGTTGATGAGAAGTCAGGTGTATCCTACCATGGATGACCCTTTTCCTTTACCAGTTTTCTTCAGATCTTTTGGTACTTACCTGTTTCCCCACAACCACTCCATACCTCCAGCCTCTTCAGTGCTGATCTTGTCTCCATCACAGCCTTCTCTCAATATATACTCAGAATTTTCTCTGTACATATTAATACAATACTGCTCAGTCTTCCTATCCTAGAAATTCATGAAAATGTATTTCATTTAGAGAAATCTATTTTGTTTTAAGCAATGCCTTGAGTTACACAGTATTAGAAGTTGGATTTGTAATCATTGTAATAGGATTTGGGGAGGTGGAAAATGCATAATATAGTATGTGTTTTAACTGTTATCTTCATCAGTAAATGATATCGTGGCTAGCTACAGATCTTCAATAAAGAATCATCACATCTCCTTGAATCAGGTGGATACAATTTGTAGTTACAATGAACAGACTGGGAAGATGAGATAAGGAAGATGAAATAATCATTGGTCATTTTCCTAAGAGACAACAATATAAAATTAAACCACATCTAAATCTCTGATTTCACATAAAGTATCAATTTTTTTCAGCTAATGAGAAAGCAAACTTTTACAATCATCACTTTTGGATTATAATTTTATATCCTCATACTAGTTAAAGGTCTCTTTAAATTGTAAGGAATGAATTTTAATCCAGATATGTTTATACAAAGAAATAGAATTTTCAAAAAAGACTTTATAGTGTATTAGTAAATCTAAAGGAAGACTAAATGGTCAACATGGAGTAGCAGAGATTAGGGGAGTTCCAAAAGACCTAAGCAGGAAATGTTTATCCATGTTTCAGGGTGAGGAATGGGCCTGTTGATTCCCATTCACTCAGTCCATTCCAGTTTCTTCAAGAGAGCTACAGATTGGCTCAATATTTGTTGCCCCCTCAATCATTTAAGGGTAGGGTTATATAATGTAAGCAGTGCCAAAATCAACCCTGAAAAAATCTCCAGGTATAAAGTAGAAAGGCCTGTTTGTTGTAAGTAGGCTCTAACTTTGCTCAGTCAAACTAGGATACAATATCACAGTGAAACTCATTAACCCCCAGACCTAGAGGTCATAAGACATTCCTATAAAATCATTTCCTAGCAGCTATTGCTAAGAAGAAAAATTTAAGTGGACTACTCCCATACGTTTATATCTCTTCTGAATACACACAGAACAAATAGACTAGAAAGCAAAAAAGAAAAGAAAAAATTTTGTGGACCAGTGAAGGAGATGAATAAATTATTAACCCTGTGCAAGTTTTTTACAAATAAATTAGTTGACTCTGAACATAAACTTACAGTAACTTCCCACCTACAAATTAATATACAGTTTTAAATTAGGGATTATGACATTCAGACTTAAATAACGGAAGTGTGTAAGAAAAGAGATAGTATTAGACAATTGCCTCATTTTATAGGCAAGTAACAATCTCAGAGAAGATAAATAGTTTTCCAAAATTAAAGAATTTGCAATTACAAGAGGAAGAATCCAATTCAGGCTCCCATGACCCCAAATTCAGGACTCTTTGAACTGGTTTCTAAAGTGGTATTGCAATATTCCAGGAAGCCTTTATTCTGTTGGTTGTTAGAATCTTTTGGTAATATTAATTGGGGTTATTCTACTGGAAACACTTTCTGCTTTCCTCTGTAAAAAAAAAGTCATTTTTTTCACCAAACTGATTCTCTATTTTATTTTTAGGATGAGCATTTGACTGGAAAGGTTAAAGTTGTCAGTGATACCATTTTAGTTATTTTCAGACATTTAATAAACTAAATATTTTGACAAAATTTTTTCTTTGAGGTTTTAATTAGTAATTAATTTTAATTTTTTCTTAAGATTTCTGAATGTTTAGTTGGATTGGACCAAAGTATCTGTAATTATTTTGTTATTAAATTTTTAGTCTAAGCTCTTATTTAAGTAGCATGTAAGAACTGACTTTTTAAATCTGGGAAATATAAAACTAAATAATATATGGCTTTTATTTTGAGAAATTCAGAATACAACTAGGAAAGAGAAATTAAATATGAACAATGCAGTGTAATAAGTACTATATTAGGGAGAAGAATCAGAGTACGAAGGGAAAAGATCTTTGTCGAGTTTCAGAAAAATTATTCCATTATTCTCAAAGAGTCAAGCTTGGAAGTGAGATATCCTGGAGGGTAAAGAGGTCAATTAGAAAATTATTCCTACAATCTGGGGACTGAAGACCTTGACTAAAGCAGTAAAAGAGACTGCTAGGTAAGATTACACAAAGTATCAAATTGTTTTCACATAAAATATATGTACCACATATATTCTTTACATATTAGTGGGTATTTCATAAAAATGCGCACACACACCCATATGCATATACACACATAGACAAAAAAAAAACCATGATAAATGTTTTAGGAAAAATAAAACATACCTTAGTGATGGTTACCCAAAATGTCATGCATTTCAGAAAAAAAAGTTAGAAGAGACCTGTGAGGGTCAATGTGGTGTACTTATTTTCCTTTATATGTAAAGATGTGATGGGAATGAGAAATGGGAAGATGGATTTTAAATAAAACATAAACTGAGTAAGGTCTGAGGAGGTATTATCTAAGAAATAATTATCAAAGAGATTTATGGTCCAAATTAAGGAGGAATGTTAAGGAGCTGACTTATGATACTACTGAAAGATTTCTTGGGGAAAGAAGAATACTTCCTCTTCCTAACTCTAGCCCTTATTGTCATAAAGTTTCTGTATCTCGGTTTTCCTGTTTTTAAGATGGGTATAACATTATCTGCAGGCCATTGGTAGTGATTAGCTGAGGAAATGAATGTCTTGGATCATAGCCCTTAGTATGCCTTTAATAAATATTACCTGAATGGTTTGGAGGTAGGAAATGATGGAAAGTGCCATCAAAATGGCAGAAATTAAAAAAAAAAAGGCAGAAATAGAGAATTACAATAAATTAAAAGAAAGTAATACATGCCATCAACAGAACATAGCCAGATTCCTAGCACATAGGAATAGATCATTACTTTCCTAAATAGGATTAAAAATATGGGGTCTACAGCTGACTAGACTGACGTTCTTTAGGTGTGCAATGTTTGGGACTTAAATGATCCCAGTTAAATTCAACAGGAGAAAAATAGCACTATGAATCTTTGAATTAACAATTGAATCAATCTATTTATGTCTCTATCAAGGAGCTATAATTCAGTCCCATTGGATACACCAGTTAATGAGATGTTTTGTCTTGGTGTGTTTTCCCATACAGCATGTTTTTAAATTTAAATTAAGTGAGAAAGCAAATTTCCCGTAGCTCCCTGGGATTTTGCCCAGAAGCAAATTCCTTTAAAACCCCAAGTTCCTTTGCCACATTGCTTTAATGATGTTCTTTTATGAAAATGTCCGTGAATATTAAAATTAAGACAATGCTTATTTATATGTGTAAAAACAAGCTTAAAAAGTTAAAAAAAAAGTTCAGTACACAAAATAGTTATCTGTCTCTCTTTCTCCCACCACATTTGCTACACGATTTGAGGAAAGTTTCCGATTTACTGTGTACTGTGTAACGATGTAGCTGTTTCTCACAAGAAAAATTCTACTTGGTTTTCCACATAATTATAAGAGAATTAAGCTTAACTCTTCAAGGATGAATTCAGGATCAGAAATGACCTCTTCCTGGCTAAGTAGTGCTCTCAGGGCAAAACAATTATAGAAGATCATGCACGCACACACAGAATAAGTCCTTCGTAATCACACTGGTCATAAAAATGCTGCTATTCTTGTGGGCTTCAATGAGATTTGCATATCAGAAGTTTTTCTAATTACAAATAAGTAGAAATAAAACCATATATCTTAAGAGAACATGGCACATATATGTCTCTCACTGAGTAAACCAGAACATGAGAAGTCAACAGAAAAATTTCAAAACCTACTCACCTTGGAGAACATACCAAAAAATCCATGGTTTATGAAGAGAAGGAGGTTTCTAGAACCCTTAAGTCATTCTATTCCTAGAGTCACTTCTATTTATTTGACTCTGTGTTTCACTGATTAGGACAGAGATAAAAGATCTTGTCCTCATATGCCCCTTTTAAAAGAATTAAAGGTAAGATGCTTCTTAGGATGCACCTCCCTGATCTCTGAAAGAGTGGTTGCCCTTCATCCTTTCTTCTTTGCTACCCTGATGAATTGACTTGGTAGAAAAATAAGACTGAAGTTTAATCTCCTAAACTGTTTGGACATCCATAAAATGAAGCTGTGATTACTTATCTCATGGGATGTTGTACAAATTAAATAAGCTATGTATATAAAGTATTTGTTGAAGTTTGAGAACAAAATAAGTACTCAAAATGATTTGAACAAATGATGTTTGTCATCCTTAAAAGTTTTATATCCATAGAAGTTGGGGCTGAGATAAGAATGTTTATTTTTCCTTACAAAGTTCAGGGAAAAAATTAAAATATTGTAAGAATATTTTTGTTGTCCAGAGATTAGGAAGTTGATTTACAGAAATTGTGTACTTTGATAGTAAAAATAATTTGATAAATGTTTTTTATTTCACATAGTTTAAAAGAAAATTTGGCTATTAGTGGCTCATCATTTCTGGAACAAGATTGAAATAGATTAATTTAATTAGGGCCTTATCAGAACAATTGATTTTGAGATCATGTTTTCACCAGGAGATTTTATCATTAATGTAGTTAGCTCTCAGTAGAGAAAAGGAAGTTTCTCTATTATTCTGTACAATAATGGGTTCAGATTTTGTGAGATGGTTTGAGTCTAGATGTCCCCTCCAAAGACTCATGTGCCCCTAGCAGGGCTTTTGGGAGGTGATTGGATCGTGGGGGCACTGTACTCATCAGTGGCTTAGTCTACTGCTGAGTTTATAGCTAGATGTGCTATGAGGAGGCAGAACCTTGTAGGAAGAGGCAGGTCACTGAGGGTGTGGCTTGAAAAGATATATCTCCTTCCGTGGGTCCTTCTATAGCTCTCTGCTTCCTGGCTGTGAGTAGGAAGGTGAGCAGCTTTCCCTGTACCATGCTCCTCTGCTTTCCTGCCGTGGAGCCAGCAGACTATGGGCTGAAACCTCTAAAATAAATCTCTCCTCTTTTATTTTTTGAGTGTTGGTATTGTGTCTTAGTGATGAGAAGGTAAGACATATAGCAAAAAGGTAAAGCAGCTTGCAAAAGCTAAATAAGCTTATTTTCTTCATCAATCATGATTTTGACTAGATTTGACCTAGGAAAATAGTGTCTTGATCTAACGGGGCTGTGGTTAGGAAAACTAGTGTGCACACAACCTACTGAGTAACTATCCAAAAGTCATCACATCTCCATAGTTGAGGAGATTTGAAATTTCACAGCTTCTGTTTCAGTCCTTGACCTTGGACTAGCCTGTGGGTCTTAGGTGTAAAAGGGCATCATTGATTATTTTAGTGAGGGGCTAGGAGGCTTCTCCAAATAGCAGGACTGAGAGAAATGCCTGAGGCAAAAGGGTAAATCTGGGGACAGTGAGATCTTCTGAGTGTCATAGGGCTTACTGAGAGATGCAGGAAAGATTTTATCATATAAAACTTGGAGAGTTTTTAGGGAGAGACTGAAAATTCAGAGAAAGGAAGCCAGATTAGGAAATGACCTTTGGTTCTTACTATCTTGTCCAATCATATTTTTCTTTGGAGTCATAGATGGTGGCATAAAATAGTTTCTTTGACCCATTCAGCTCACATCTCGATATGAATGGTATAAATCAGGGTCCTGAAAAAGAAGGCAGTTAGCAGCATTACTGAGACACCAAACTTCTCTCAACCACCAACATCATTAAGTAAGACCGTACAAATACAAAAGTATTATAGAAAAGGGAACTTTAGGTTTCTTAGTCTTTGTTTTGCATTGACTGCTAAACATCAAGCTCTGGGTTAGGTATTAAAATATAATTAATTCTTTTCCCACAATATGTATAACCTGGCACAGGATAAAGGAAAATAAACTGAAAATGTTAGCGAAGTTTTCAAAGTGCTATAAGGAAACAAAAGAGGGCCACACTAAATACATCTGTAAATACCAATGTCTTTGAAGAGTGAGTGAGAACTGTGTGGTATCTTGAATGAGTAGAGAGGAATGCTAGGGAAGGAATCCAATTAGAGGAAATAGTGAATTCATGGGCATGAAGTTACAATAAGACAAAGCATTCCGTATACCTTTCAGTTCATGGAACTGGAATAATGAGTATATGAAACAAGTGGGAAGAGGAAAGGCTAGAAAGATAAGTGAAAGTTAAAGTTTACATACCATAGGATAGGAAATGTGAGTTCTTTGAAAAGTGTAAAACAATTACTAGGGAAGGTAATGGTCTTATTTGTTTTAGGAAGATCACTATTCCTTGAAATAAAGCTGATACAGCTCTAATGTGTTGACATTTAAAAAAAAATTTATTGTTGTATTTAACTTGCCAGTATTTTATCTAGAGTTTTAACACATCTACTTATGAAGAAAATGAGTTACAATGTTTATTTATTGTGATGACTTTATCAGATTTTAGTATTTAATTGTTACTGGATTCATGAAACAATTGAGAGAATTCTCTGTTTTAAGAATGTGTCTCATGTTGGAGTTATTTCTTCTTTATGTGTTTGGCAAAATTTAGTACTGAAGCCAACTACACAGATTTAGTTTCTTCAGTGTTTCGTTAGTAGACCTACATGGTCTTATACACCCTGGTACTGAATCTAGATTTGTATTACAAAATTAATTTGAGGGTATGAAAGGGTTTATGTGGGGATGACAGGTAACATGATTTGATATACATTTTTTAAAGATTGGCTTGATAATCTGTGATAAACTTATTGGATAAGACACAAAATGACAGGAAACCACATACGAGGTGGTTTCCAGTGGTCAGGTGAAAAATGATACTGACTTGGGCCAGCTGATCTTGGGGAACATAAAATGAAGTAGAAATATGAGGACTTGGTTAAGGATTGGGTAAGTCTGTGAAGAAGCTGAGGGAGAAGAAACAGTTATGAATAAAACCCAGATCTTATTATGGACAACTGGAACAGCATAGTAAAAGTGACATAAAATAGGAAGAAAAATAAATTGTACAAGAAATGCACTAGCCGTGGAAAATGATTCAGTCACTAAAAAGTATAAAATCCTGTTATTCACTATGGCATGGATAGAACTGGAGGACTGTATTAGTGTTCTTGTCACTGAGACACAAATACTAGCCACCTACAACTCACAAGAGGAGAGGCTTATTTCTGCTCAAGTTTCGGAATGTTCAGTTCATGGCTGCTTGGCTCCAAATGCAGAAATGACATGACAGAGGATCATAGCAGATGAAAGCTGCCCAACACATGGTAGCCAGAAGAAGAGAAAGGAAAGAACAAGGAACAAGAATACACTCTTCTAGGTCATCCCACCCTGTCCAGTGACCTACCTCTTCAGACCAGACCTCACCCTGCAATAGCAGATTCAGCAACGAACTCATTATTGATGAGTATGGTGCCCCACAAATCAAATCACCCTTTGAAAGCTCCATCTCTGAGCAGCTCTAGGACTTTCAGGTGACATTCAAAATGTAATCTATAACATTCTACCCCAGCCCCCAAAAGACTCATGTCCATCTGATTATGTAAAACTCATTAAATCCATATTTCAGAGAGAGAGAGAGAGAAAGAGAGGAAGAGAGAAAGAGAGAGAGAGTCACTAAAGTCTTGAAGGTTCCAGCCTTACTGAAAAGTTCAAGTCCAAAGTCTCCTCTGAGATTCAAAGCATACTTTTAGTTGTGAGTCTCTGTAAAATTCAAAAAAGGAGATAAATACTTCTAGTACACGATGGCACAAAGTAAACATTATCGTTCAAAAGGAAGACTATGGGAATAGAGAGGAATCAGACCAGAGCAAGAATGAACTACAGCAGGGAAAACATTAAATCCTGTAGCTCTGTGTCTAGCATTGTAGGTATGTGATGGCAAAATGTGAGCTCCAAGGGACTTGAGCAGCCCTTCCCCTATGGCATTGCTGGTTGCAGGCCACATGGCCTGTGTCTTGGACTGGAAGCACTAGCTGCCTGAAGTTTTCCTTAACAGACATTCCACAGCCCTGAATCTCCAACTTCCTGGGGTCTCCATTGTACTTTTGGCTTCATCCTCACAGATTCATTCATTCCCCATTCAGAGGCTTCTAGCAGGAACTGAAACCCTGTCACACATTTTTGCCTGGATTCCTAGACCTTCTTCTGCTGTCTGGGTGAAAGCCTATGTGATCCTGTAACTCTTGCATACATGCAAAATCGAGACTGTATGCATGATCCTAAAATCTGTCACAAGCTCAAGGAGTACCCTGGCCTCTTTTATCATGGCTGCAGTCAGTTCTGAGTGCCTGGATGACTGAATTTAGGAAAATACTTCCTTAGGTGTCCCTGAATGAGCTGGGTGACCTG
Organism: Hystrix cristata; assembly: GCA_004026905.1. Lineage (NCBI taxonomy): Eukaryota > Metazoa > Chordata > Mammalia > Rodentia > Hystricidae > Hystrix > Hystrix cristata. The sequence goes on along the minus strand of PVJO010008946.1, from coordinate 27,949 downwards.
GGACTCTCTTCTCAAAACTAAGTTTTTCAAAGACATTTACCTCTTTATACCCTTGAGCTTATAAAGTATAGGGTCTGGCCAATTCTTAAGATTCCTTCGAGACGTCATTCCTGATGTCCAGATGCAAAGTATGTGGCTTCTTTTTAATCACAATCTCTTCAGCAACCACGGTCTCTTTGTTCCCGGCTTTGTAGGTGCTTCCTTTCTGGTAAAACTGAAAACTTCACACATCTGCATTTTGCTCCTGATTTTCACTGTAAATCTGGTTAGATCTGGTACAGCAAGCAGTGCTCATGATGCAGCCTGAACATTGGGCTGCCTTAACATTTTCTTTGCTAGATTAGTTAGTCGGCTATTTAAAAATTTATCTTCAGACAAAGACTTAGGATAGAACAAAATGAAGACAAGTTCCTTGCCAGAATATAGCATGCACAGCTGCTAGTCCAGTTTCTGATAGAATCCTCATTCCCATCTGAACCCCATGATTACTGTTCATATTTCTATCAGCATTCTGGTTTTCTGAGCTCTAATCAGAATCATCCCTCAAGCTCTTCTTACAGCACCCTATGGATTCCCTAGTCTATTTCTCCAAACCTTTCCAAAAAAAGTTCCAAAGGCTTCTGAGCCACATGGTCAAATACATTTAGTAATGACCCCACTCCTAGTATCAATTTCTAAATTAGGAAGCTTGTTTATTGCTGAAACACAATGTTTAAGATCCATAACTTAAATGGATAAATTTATTTTGGCTCATGTTTTAGAGGATTCAGTCCATGGTTAGTTGTCTCAAAGGCAGACCATGGCAGGACAGAGAAACATGATAGAGGAAAGCTGTTCAATCCATGGTAGCCAAGAAGCAGATAAAGAAAGAGAGAGAATAGAGGAGACAGAGATAAGAATGCACCCTTCTTGCTCACACCTCTAGTGAATCACCTCTTCAGACAAGGCCTCATTTTATAACAGCACATTGAGTTATGAACTCATCAGTGGATGAGCCCCGTGAAGAGTTTAGAATCCCCAAGATCCCTTACCTTTAGAAAGTCCTTTTTCTGAACACTTGAGATGTTTGGGGACCATTTTAGATGTAAACCATAACAAGGACATTATGTGAAGTGAAATAAGTCAGATACAGAACAAATACTGCATGATCTCATATGGAATTGAAAAACATTGGTCTAGGAGTTGGGAATAGAATAGTGGTTATTAGAGAGAGGACTAGTAAGAAAGGAGAAGGGGACAAGGAAAGGTTTGTCAATAGGTACTAAGTTGCAATTAGGAGAATTGAGTTCTGATATTAGATTGCATAGTACAGTGACTAGAAATAATGACTTACTGTATTTTTTAAAAGACAGAAGAAAGGATTTTGATTGTCACCACAAAGAAATGCTAAATGTTTGAGGAAATAGATGTACTTACCCTGCTGTAAGTATCAAATAATGAATATACTTCTCAAAATGTCACCTAGTACTCCATATAGATGAACAGTTTTAATGTACCAATTGAAAGAATTTTTTGTTTTTTTGGTGCCAGGGATGAAACTCAGGACCTTTCCCTTGCTAGGCAAGTGCTTTACCACTGAGCTAAATCCCCAACAAATTTGAAAGAATTTTTTTACAAAACATGTGCTGAAACATTTCATTAAAATTTGGGAACACAATTTAGATCACTTTCTTGTATTGTGCATCATGGAGTGAAAAAAAAAAAGAACCAAATCTAATAGAATAAAAAGTTAATTCATACTTATCCCATCTTTATTTGGAAAATGTCTCCATTCTCAAAATGGTAAAGAAATCATTTTGAAAAAAATGAGATAACCTGACTACAAATATTTGAAAATATCTCAAAACCAAAAATATAATTAGTTTAAACATGTAAATAACAAGAGAAAATAATTTGAAATGCAGTGGTCAAAAAAAATTGCCATTCCATCTTTATCAAAGGTATAGTGAAACAGTTCATTAGAATAGGTCACGAAAGTGGCAGAGCAGGTATATAGGATGATCTAACACAGAGCCTTCTATTAGTAAGATGCAAGCAAATGTCAGAGTTTTATCTAGAGAAAAATAAAGTAGAGTAATGACCAAAGATGATCTTATGACCAAGATGATCACTTCACTACAGAGAAAAAATGGATCAGTACAGTCAAGACCAACAGCCACAATACTGGTTAGAATCATGAAGGTACCATATTGTTTTACAAGTTTATAACAATGTGTGACATAGTCTTTCGGTAGAGTAAAGAATACTGTAATAACTGACTTGAAGGAAATTGTTTCAATTCTGCGGTTCCATTTTTCCCTCATTTACATCTGCAAAGTGATTCTGTTCTTTCCATTCATAGACAGTTACAGAAAACTCTTTTATGACACAGCTTTTGAGTTATGTATGTCACATGCTCTCCTTCTACTCTTACTCTCCCTACTTCTGGCCAAATATCTTTCTAGCTAAAAATGTTTTAGATTTTATGCTCCACTTTATGAATGTGAAGTAAAAACTGATGACTTTTATAGACACTGTACATATATTTGATTCTGGTTGTTAAAAAATGTGGTCAAATAATTGACCCAGTAAACCTGTTTTCTGAGATTTTATCATATTTAATCCAAAAGCAGTCAAAGAAGAGTATCTGGGATAAAGAATTATAAATGATTAATTGAGAATCATAATATGCTCTATATCACAATAAGATAATATGTAGTCATTAAAATGACTGTTAAAAAGACTGTAACAACAAGCCCATTCTTAGGAATTATTTAAGCAGAGGATAAATATGTGTCTATACTATGGTTAAAACACTATAAAGATGATGTAAGTTTGGGACAGGGTCTGGAGAGGAGAAATAAAAATTAAAAGTTTGATTCACAGAGGCAGCAGAATAGTAGTCCTCCAACCAGAGTACATTGGATCATGTGAAATATTTCCTAAAAATTCACATTCTCAGGCTAATCCTAAGAGATTGGTGCTCACTTGCTCTGAAAAGGGCTCCAGGCCTTCCATGTTAAAATGCATTCTAGAGGGATTCTGAGGCAGGCTATAACTTTTGGGGGGCCCTGTGTTAAGATCACGGGTCATTTAAAGAATTATAACTACAGCTGGTGGTGGCACAAGCCTGTGATCCCAGTACTCAGGAGGCTGAGGCAAGAGGATCGCCATGAGTTTGAGGCCAGCCTAAGCTACATAGTGAGTTCAAGGTAGCCCGAAATACATAGTGAGGCCCTGATTGAAAAAAAAACAAAAATTTACAAGCAAACAAAAAACAATTATAGGCTGGGGATTTAGCTCAGTGGTTAGTGTGCTTACCTCACAAGCACAAGATCTGGAGTTTGATCCCCAGCACCAAAAAACAAAACAAAACAAAACAATTATAACCATACTCCACCAATACGGTTATGTGGTCTGTCCCACAACTGTGAAATGCAGAAATCAGGACAAAACTGCACTTGTTTGTCTAGTCCCTCATTAAAATGTGGTAGACTGAACAAGGGAGACCATGGATGTAACGAAGGCTGTAAGCCTCAGAGCTCACCTGAGAGTTGTTAGTCCGAGTCTACCCTGAAAACCTGAAGGAGTGAAGTCTGATGTCCAGAGGAGATGGCAGATGCAAAAGACATACCTGTTTAAGGAGGAGCAAGCTTTTAAGCCCAGGCTGACTTCCTCTTTCTCTTTTCCTTCCATCAGGCTACAAACATATTGGACATGCCACCCACAGTCCGTGTGGGTCTTTCCCCCTCTTTGCTGGCCCACATGTGAGGCATCTCTGGCAAGATGCCCCACAGACACACCGGAAGTGTGCTTTACTAATCTCCTAGGCATCTGTCAACCCAATCAAGTTGCCAGTCAAGATTAGCCAGCACTGGGGTTGGGGATTTAGCTTAAGCGGTAGAGTGCTTGCCCAACAAGCACAAGGCCCTGAGTTCCATCCCCAGCACCCCCCACCCCAAAGAAGATTAACCAGTACGGACACATTAATCATTTTTTTAATTGCCTGTGCCCGTGGGCCGCTCATCTGCTCGTGGGGAGTGATGACCCCACTTGGTAATTTACTCCTATAAAATTCTCAATATTGAGCAAGGCAAAAGTAGGTTTACTACAAGCATTTATGAGGTCTTTACAATGATGATGCTCTACCTGAGGAAGTTTGGAGTTAAGCCTGCTGTTGTGGATTCAGCATTCACATTTCTGGGCAAACCTACATTTGCTACCTCCCTCTTCCTCTCAAACCTGGTTTTCTCAAGCCTGGTTTTCCTTTCACCTGTTGAAACTTCAGCCCGTTTGTCATGAAACACCTGTCAGACCCTGCTGTGTCTTGCTAGTGTTCTTGTAAGGGAACTGGGTTGCCTCTCTTGGATCAGCTCCCTGCCTTGAAAGGGCCTTACTAGCAGGAAGCATAATGCTGTGGCCAGCTGGGATTTATTTATTGATTACTACCTAAACAGCTGCTGCATTTACAACCATGACTGGCACCTAGAAAGTGTATTAAAAAGGTTAATGGTTACCGGTACATCTGCTGAATGAGATACCAATAGAGAGCAGCATTGGCTCTAAACCTAACCACCAATGAATCTACATTAGATACTTGGACTGGACTTTAAATTAGTTAACCAGCGCAGCTTCGTTAGTGCCCCATATTGCCAGCTTTTTTCTGGCCCATCTTTCATCTTTCTCCTCATCTAAACATAGGGATGAAGTGCCAGTCAACTTTATACGAATTTCGTCGTATTTATATTATATTAAAAATTATATGAAATTTATTGTTGGATACAGACAGGACAGAAACGTCTATGGTTACCTTCCCAAAGCATATGACACAACTATGCATGGAGAAGAAGGAAGTAACACTAGGTTAGATGCTTGGCACACATAAGAAACTCTATTCTCAAGATTCCAGGTAACATAAGGAAGCTAAAACTGGGAGTTAATAGAAGTTTGAATAAAGTAGCCACAGACAAGATTCTAATTTCACTTTATATCATTGTAGTATATGTTTGCACTGTGCTACAATACCAGTCACGTTGTATGATTTTTTGACTTTTCTTTAGAAGGTAAAAACAAACCACTTAGGAGAGAAAGTTTCCCTCTAACATGATGTCAAGCAAAGGCAAACAGTGGAATGAAGGGTTTTGTTGTTGTTTGGGCAGTTTTGTTTTTCTAGAACTTCTGATTTTAACCACTTAGCTATTGTATTGTTTTAGATTTTGGGGAAGGCCAAAAATAATGAAAGAGAGGAGAGAGATGAGGTTTTAAGTGGAGAAAGTGTAGACAAATTCTTGACACAAAATTAATGTGTAAGGCCAACGGGAAGCTAAGCAAAAATGATGAATTACTCATTAAAATTTACCTTGGTATTAAAGTATGTCAGGGGCATAGAGTTCTGAAAGGCTATTGGACAAGACTAAGGACGTAAGAAAAGTAAGAAATCGTTCCACGGTCATTGTTTTGTTCTGTTCTTTGAATTTAATAGCATAGGGACCATTGCATAATGACTGACAAAATGATACAGATCAAAAATGAATGATACCGCAGTGCAAATTAAGAAACTGGTATTGGTCTGACTGAGGAAAGGAATAATGAATAAGCAGGTCATGACATGAATTTTCCTTTTATTTAAGAGCTTTGCAAAGAGTTTAAATAGAAATTAAATTGCAGTTTGTATTCTAAAATTATCAGACCTTTTGTAATAAAATACTCACAAAGACAGTTAAAGCTAACGCTTAAAAATCATTCTGAGAACTAAGGATATATATCAACCACTGGAAAGTGGCCCAGAGGAATTTCCATGAACCACCAGAAGCAGATAAAACTGGATTGAGCAACGTGGTTATGAATATTGAAACTTTGTGGAAGAAAAAGGAAGATTGGGGAGATTCAATTGTCAGTCTAAAATAGTTTTATCCCTCCCACCTTAGCTTGGACTTTGGAGATAAACCAACCTAAACACCTACAGCTTTTTCCTGGAGGTTCTGCACAGCTAGAAGTAGGGTCCTGTGCCACCTACTTCATCCATCGTGGGTGCCTCTCCTTCTCCATCCATTCAAGGAACAAATGCAAAGGAAACAAAATGGCAGCAGTAGAAGATTGATAGTGGCTGTATTTCTTGATGCTCTTCTCCAATTATAGGTGGAGATTTATATGCAAAGAGAGAAACAATAACACTGGGGTAAAGAATGCTGATAATTATAGAACTTTATGTGTTCTATTTAATGGAAAAAGAGCCACGGATATATTTTGCCCCAAATTTATCTGCTGGTTTACTGAAATTAAAATCACCATAATTTGTTTAAAAATCAATGCTTTTGTCAATTTTATGTGCTCCTAACTCTCACATTTAATTCTTCACACAACCTTGTTGCTATAAACTGAATTTTATTCCACATCCTCCAATTTATATGTTATAGCCGTAACCTTAATAGAACTGTATTGGGAGACAGGACTCATAAAGAGGGCATGAAGTTAAATGAAATCATAAGGTTGTAGCCCCAATCTGATATGGCTAGTGCTCTTAAAGGAAGAATAAGAGACATGGAAAGACACAGAGAGGGCAAGAGGCAGCGAACAGCAGGCCACAAAGCAAATCCTCGCTAGGAACTGAGCTAGGGATCTTGGACTTCCAGTCTCCAGAACCGTGAGAAAATAAATTTCTGTTGTTTAAGCTGTTCAGTCCATGGCATAATGTTATGACATCCTAGCGGACTGATATTTGTAATCTTGATAATGATTTACATTATTTTATTTTAGAAAATACAAAAATGCTAAAAAGACAAACAAAAGAAATTGTGAATATGCTTAAAACAAGTGAAATAAGTCTCAGGAAAGAAATAGAAAATGTTAGAAAAACAGTAAAAGATAAATCTCAGTTTCTAAGAGAATAGACTTTAAATATTTTTTTACTACAAAAAATAAGCAGGTGAGGGGTTGGGGATTTAGCTCAGTGGTAAAGCGCTTGCCTCGCAAGCAGGAGGCCCGGAGCTCAATCCCCAGCACCATCCCCTCCACAAAAAAAGCAAGCAGGCGAGTTACATATTTTCATTAGACTTTTATACATTGTAGCCTTTTCTACAATATATACATGAATTGAAGAATCACATTGTACTCCACAGGTATGTTATTTGTCAGTGTAAAAAATTATAAGCAATAATATTCAAATTCTAGTGTCATATCCACAGTTTACATAATACTGTCTTCTTCACGTTCCTCATCACTACGACAAAATACCTGATATCCACAACTTAGAAGAACGATTTTTTTTTTTTTTTTGGTTCATGGTTACAGTCCCTGGTCAGCTGGCTCCATGGCAGAATCAGCAGAGTGGAAAGGTCTAGGCAGAGGAAAGCTGCTCAAATCATGGCTGCCAGGAAGCAGGGCTGGAAGGGAGGAGCCGGGAGGGGAGATCTACCCTTCCTGGTCATGTCCCCAGTGACCCAACTCCATCCAGGCCTCTCCTAACAGCAAGTCGGTTATAGCTTTTGAAATGAAATATATGAAAAAGACCAAATGAAGATTTTACTTTTTAAATTAAATTTATTTTAACTGATACATAAAAATATAAAATTATACATATTCATGTGATAGTTCAATGCATGTATATTGTATAAACAAGTTAAACATATCTATGTCCTTAAGCACCATTTCTTTATGATGAAAACATTCAAAATCCTCACTCTAGCTTCTTGAGATATACAGGACACAGTCTGTACCTGTGGTTATCCTACTATGCAATAACACACTAGCACTTCTTACCCCAGCAACTTAGTGTTCATTGATCATTCTTTTCTTTGTCCCTCCTTCCTTCATAATAAACATTTTAAAATGGAAAAAAATACAATAAATGATGTGTAAAGACTCAAAGAATGTGCTCAACAACAATATGTAGGGAAATGAAAAAAATGAGTGAGCTGGGTGATGTAACTAAGAAACGGATCAATCTGCACAAGAGGGATAAAATCATCTTCGAAAAAAAGAACAAAGCCTAAATAACACAAGATCTAACATTTAAGTCCAGGAAGGCAAGAAGAAAATGTAGGTTGAAAAAATACTCAAAGGATAACTGGATGAAAATTTTCCAAATATAGCAAACCACACAAGTCTATCGATTCAACAAGCTTATTGCCCAAAAGAATAACCCTCCTTCCCACCGGATTCACACTGAATACATTACAATCAAACATCTGAAAACTAAAGACAAAGGAAAATATTACCGGTTAGTGACAGAAAAGACATCAAGAGCTGAAAGTAAAGAATCGTCAACCCACAATACTAAATCCAAGGAAAACATCCTTCAAAAATGAGGGATCAAGACATTCTCAGAGGTGAGAAAACTAAGAAAATTTGATTCTTGCAGATGTACAGTACTCTAAATGGATGGTTAAGGGAACTCTGCCTGTGGAGGAGGGAATGGAAGAAGAAACTTCAGAATGTCAGGACAGGAAGGGAACACTGGAAGCAAAATGTGGAGAAATACGATGGACTTTCTCTGTTGTTTTTAAAATTGTGTTTGATAATGCAAGCAAATACTGTGGTTTTGTCTGTTTCTAAATTATATACAGGAAATATTTAAAATAATTGTAAGTGGAGAAAGTAAAGGGATGTGAAAGGAATAAGGTTTTTTGTACACGAACTGGTCAAATGGTGATACCAGGAGACTATAAGTCATGTGTATATAACACCTAAAGCAATAACCAAAATACTGTACAAAAAGATACACTGAAAACACTACAAGTAAATCAAAGTGGATCACAAAATTGTTCCATTAGGTGAAGGACAAAGAAAACTTTAAGAAGAAAGAAAGCATGAATCAAATGGTGGATTTAAACTGCAACATGTCAATTATTATATAAAATCCAGTGGTCTAAATATATCAATTAAGAGAGAAATTGGCAGAGTGAATTAAATAGCAAATTATAATTTCATGCTGTCTAGCAGAAATTCACTTCCAATATAATGACATAGGCAAGTTAAAAGGATGAAAAAAGATATATCATGCAAACACTATTCAAAAGAAAACAGGAATGGCTATATTAGGACAGAGCAATAGTGTACACCTATAATCCCAGGTACTTGGGGGAAGGCTTGAGACAAGTTCAAGTCCCTTCTGGGAAGTCTAGTGAGACCCAATCTCAATAAATTTAAAAAAAGAGAAAGAAATAAAAAAAAAAAGGTTAGAGTATAATTCAGTGGCAGAATGCTTGTTTAGGATGTGCAAGGCCCTAGGTTCAACCCCCAGTCACTATAAAAACAGCAACAACAAGACTTCAGAGCAAAAGAAAATTATTAGAGACAGAAAGAATACTATATAATGACAAAAAATTAGAGTACAAATATTTAGCAATCCTAAATGAATTTAAAAAGAGTTGCAAAATACATCGAGAAACTTATAAAATTAAAAGGAGAAATAAGCCCACAAGTATAATTGGAAATTTCAATATCCTTCTATCATCGATTGATAGAACATGTGCACAGAAAATTGAGAAAGATACAAAATGAACACCACAGGTAATAGGACAAAAGAGAGATGTTAATGTAATATCACAGAACCACACAATTAAAAATGGTTAAATAGTAAATTTTATACCATGTACATTTTATTACAGTAAAAAAATGAGGGACATAGTCTATGCAGTGCAGAAAGGGAAATTTATAGCACTAAATGTACCCATTATAAAGGAGGAAATGTGGGGCTGAAGGCATAGGTCAGTGGTTGAACGCAGGCTTAGCACCGGTGAAGCCCTGCGTTTCATCTTCAGGACTGGACTAGGGGTTAGAGAAAGGGGGATGGGGACAGAATAAGAAACGTCTCTATTCAGTAATCTAAGATCCCAGATTGAGAACCTAAAAACAGATGAGAAAGATAAACATGGAGCAAGCAGATGGAAGAAATAATAAAGATAACATCATAAATCAATGACATTGAAAGTAAACCTATAGAGAAATTCAGTAAAATAAACAACTTGCCCTTTGAAAAGATTAAAATAATGATCAAACCTCTTCCAAGACTAGTACAGAAGATGAGAGAAGATTGAAATCACCAATATCATGGATGAACACAGTAAATCACCATAGATTTTAGAACCCTATCAAGTGTTCTTTTTGAGACATTAAGTTTGATACACATCATGAAATTTTAAAGCCATCAAGCAGGCACTGAGACTCAGGTGCTTTGCTACACAAAGGTTCTTGTTGAAACTTGCCTGAGTAGCTCAGAAGTATTTCTTGGTCATTTGCCATGTGACAACACATCCTTCATCTGAGAACAAACAAGCTTGATTAAACTCCTATGTGGAGGGTATTATACAGCAAGTCTTGTTTTGTTTCATTCCATTGAGATAATTTATTTGTCATAACAAGAAATAGAATGAGAGGATATAAGTTTCCTAATACATTTTTCATAATGTCATGAACATTTTCACATGACCGCTACTTTATAATAGCTCCATTACAGAAAGAATCAGCTGCTGCTACATCCCAAATGATGTCATTGCAGTCATTGTGTGTAAATGAAGGAAGATCACTTCATGGAAGAAAGGTATCCCAAGGTTATGTGTAAGTAACTTGACTGCTAACGAACCTTGTTTATGTACCTTCTCAAGGGTAGCTGACAGCTGGGTGACTGACAAAATAACATGTTCTCCAGGTCTGCTCAGATCTTTGAAACTCAAAGTAAAAAATCTTCCCTATTAGAATGCTGGAAAGTAAGAGTGATACATATGATTGCTACTTGATATTGCAGAAAGTGATTACTTTGTCTGCGAAAGCTCTCTGGCTGTAGTCTTTCTCCAAATTTTGAATGCTTCACTCAAATGATTTCTAAAAAGAATCTATTATATACAGTAACTGGCCCTGGAGAAGAAAGAGACTATCTGATTTTTTCTCACAAGAGGAGACAGCATCATACAAGTCGTAATCAAAATACATAGTGAATGCTTAAAAAAATGTTTGTAGTAAAAGACATGGTCCCAGTAATCCTTCGCAAAATACTCCCCTTTGCTTTCTGAAGCAGCTCCAGAAGCCTTGTTTTGTGAATGTCTTTATGAGGTGTGATTAAAAATATGGCGAACCCTGTTGTTGCCATGTGCTGTCCAGTGGAAAGGCAGGTTCATAAGAACATTACTGCATGTCCCCATCTACCTTATTCACCAGATCTAGCGCTATGAAACTTCTGGCTCTTTGCCAAAGACAAAATGTACCAATACATGTTCTTGGTAAAAAATAATAAAAAAATTAAAAAAAAATAACTATGAAAAATAAATGTTTTGAATGGATTCAGGATATCTAGGCATCCGCACCAGCACAGCTAAAGACACTTGAGCAAAAGAACTTCCAGAACTGTTTCAGAAAATGACAAGAACAATGGAATAAGTATGTTCTGGGTGAGCAGGAGTATTTTAGGGGGATTAATATGAATGTGTCTTTTGTTGTGATATTTTTATAAAATTTAAATTTTCACTGACATTTTTTATCACAGCTCATATATACTATTGAAAGAGAAATTTCTCTAATTAAATAGGAAAATGTTTCTCAGGCTTTTGGCAACTTGAGGTTACCAATTTAAAGCATGTTAAAAAGTTTCATCAAACTTTTATTATAATAAAAATTAAACATGCTATTTTAAATGATAGTTACAGTGATTTTTGAAGTCAATGAAAAAGAGTTATTGTTTGAAATCTCTCACCACAGTTTATCTGGTTTAATAATGGTGAGTTGTAGCCGAGAGTCAGGGGCATATTTAGTTAATGTATTTTTTATTTATTTGCTTAGTTGCTTATTTTATTATCAGATTTATTAAGGTTTAAGTCACAAGTTAAAATTACATATATTTATAATGAAACACAATGTTTTGATATATGCATGCATTGTGCAACAATGAAATCAAGTTAATATGTCTAACACCTCATATACTTCTTACTTTTTTTCCTTATGGTGAAAATAAAGAAGGTCTGTTCTCTTACCGATTTTCAAGTACATATTACATTATTAAGTATAATCATAATGCTTTATATGCTATCTCCAGAACTTATTCTTCCTTTATAACTAAACATTTTTACATTTTGAAAAACAGCCCCTCATTTCCCAGCTTCTGGTAACTACCATTCTGCTCTCTGGTTATGTGAATTTGACTTCTTAAGTACCACGTGTAAGTCAGATCATGTAATATTTGTCTTTCTGTGCCTGTTTCATTTTAATTAGCCAAATGCCCTCCAGGTTCATTCATATCTTTACAAATAGTAAAAACTGTATATACACTTCAAGAAAAGAAAAACTTGTATAAATATTTTAATACTAAATTTATTGAGACATCATGAGATTAATCCAAGTTACCTTTGTCCTCTTCAATTACAAGAGGTGCTCAAAGTGGTGACCATTATCTTCCAGACATTTATTGGTCTGGCAAACTGCTGCTTGGCAACCCTGGTCATTGAGGTGGCTGCACATGCATTTTGAATTTCTTCTCTAAGAGCCAGCAGTGTACTGGGTTTTCTGCCATAAATGACATCATCTAGGGTCTTCCATATGAGGATAACACCATCTGTTGAAAAAATATCACATTTTTCTTTTCCTGAAGTATGTATACATTTTTGGCAGACTCTGTATCACACACACACACACACACACACACAATATTTTGTGGTATATGTTTTTCTGTGCCTGGATTATTACCTATAACATGCTGTTTATTGTATACCTTAAAATAGTAAGAGGGTTTTGAATATATTCACCATAAAGAAATGATAAGTTAGCCAGGAGTAGTGACAAATGCCTGTAACCCCAGCACTCTGGGAGGCTGAGGCAGGAAGATCACAAGTTCAAGCCCAGCCTGGGCAATTCAGTGACTTTAGAAGACCCAGTCTCAAAATAAGGAATTAAAAATGGGCTGAGGATGTAGCTCAGGGCAAAAGCCTTGGGTTCAATCCCCTGGATAAAGAAGAAGAAAAAAAGAAAGAAAGAGTAGAAGGAAGGATAAAAGTTTTACTTAATGGATGTATTAATTATCTTGATTTGCTTATTACTCAATGTACATATGGGACAAAACATCACATTTCCCTAGCAAATATATACAATTATGTGTGAATTAAAAAAAGAAATAGGCATAGGACCTGAGCAGACATTTCTTAAAAGAAGATATATAAATGGCTAACAGATAAGTGAAAAATGTAAATCAAAACCACAATGAGATATCACCTTATATAAGTTAGACTGAATATTATCAAACGGACAAAAGATAACAAGTGTTGGCAAGCATGTGGAGAGAAGAGAACCCTTACATACTGTTGGTGAGCGTGTAACTATAGCCATTATGGAGGTTATGGAGGTTTCCTGAAAAATTAAAAATAGAACTACCATATAATCCAGTAATCTCACTATTTTACTGCTGGTATATAGGTAGGTAGATACCAGCATAGATAGATAGATAAATAGATAGATAGATAGATAGATAGATAGATAGATAGATAGATAGATAATGAAATCAGTATGTCAAATATACCTACACTTCCATGTTTAGAGCCACACTATTTACGATAGCCAAAATATGGAATCAACCTAAATGTCCACAGACAGATGATTGGATAAAGAAAATGTGGGATATGAACAAAATGAAATACTATTTAGCCTTAAAAAGAAGAAAATCCTGCCATTTAGGACAGTGTGGATGAACCTACAGAATATTATGGAGAGTGAAATATGCTAGACACAGAAAGTCAAATATCACATGGTCTCCTTCATACATGGAATCTAAAGAATGATGGTTATTCAGGGCTGAGTTGACTGAGGAAACTTTGGTCAAAGGATATGAAATTTAATTTACCTATGAAGTTTGGCAGATCTACTGTACATCATGGTGACTGTGGTTAGTATGAATACATGGTATTTTTGAAAAGCTAAGAGAGTGAATAAGTGTTCTTACTACCAAAGTACTAACTCTGTGAGTTGATGTGTATGTTAACTAGCTAGGTTTAGTCATCCCATGATGTATGTAACCTTCAAGACATCATGTTATACATAATACATACAATTCAATCTGTCAATGTAAAAAAATAAAATAACACCAACAAACAAAAGAAATGGTTTATAGAAAAGCCAGTCCCTCTAGTTAATTGCCTCTTCCAGACTCCTTTTTAGAAACATTTCATCTCTGGATGAAATTTCGGACAAGTTCTCTGTCTTTTGGGTAATAACAAATAGTTTCATTTCCCAGTGTTAAAAAATTCAGACATATTAAAGCATCAGTGTTTCATTTACTTTAAAATGTTCTCTAATCTCCTGTTTAACTGTCCTTTAACTGGAAATTCTGCGGTGGGAAAATACAGATGATGTTGGTTTCCTTGGCATTTTCTCTTCTTGACCTTCTTCTCTAGTGTTGGAATGGCAGAACACAGAGAGAGAAGGACGGGAAAGGCATTCTTGTATGATATGGTCCTGATCTGGCATGCATATGCTCTGAGTGTGGCAAATGTGCAAATGCTCATTCTTCTCTGATAGAGCACTTGAAGAGTTTCTTGGAAACTTACCAGGAACTTCTTACTTGTATTTCCTTCATGCGAGTGAGGTATTTCATGGCTAAACAGTTATTATTTCCTGTTTGGTTGCTGCGTTCTGCAAGGCATTCCAAGATTCTCTCTGTAGGGTACACTCACTAGTTCTGATGGTACTCTTAAGTGGGAATCAACACTGGAAGTTCAGTTAAACAATCAAGCTTTTTGGGCTTCTGTAGGGTCTGTCTTGGTCCTCACATATTGCTCCCAGGTTGGAGGCCCAGGACACTCTCACATAACAGTCTTTGCTGAGACTGTTAATGGCCTGCCTGCACATAGTATAAGCTGATCTTACACTGTTGTCTGATTTGGTTAGGCCTCTCTGTTGCCATAGTCCAATGCTGCCTGAATTTGGGTATTCGACTTTTTCAATTCTGGAGCTATTTTAATTGATGTGTTTGGTTTTTCTACCAAGTATATTTTTCTACTTACTTTCATCACATATGAAATTATTTTTTAGCCTTCAATTTCATTATTAGTTTTATTTCTCACATCTTTTTCAGATCTAGTGGGGAAAAGGAATTCTGTTTAATGGATAGTCTGAAGAATTTTAGTGGTCCACAAGCACCACACTAATAACATTAATCTATTGGGGAAAACACATACAGAAATAAGGGAGAGCTGAGGACATGACCTCTGCCTCCTAGTTTTTCACCTAATTAGGAAGCTCGGCAAGGAAATCATCAGATTCTGGTTGATATGCTCAGTATGATAATGGATATTTTTATTAACCATGGGTCAAGATTTATATACATTTTATCCTCACAGCAAACCTGCTTTAAGGACTATTACAATCTCCATCTTATAGATTTAAGCTTAGAGTTTAAGTAATTGGCCCAAGTTAAGAAGGGTTAGAGATGAAATTTGAACCCAAATCTGTCTGGTCACAAATTCTTAAGGCCTCACTCTGCCTGTTAAAAGCTTAGAGTCTAATAGTGAGCCAGACACGCACATCTTCAATTTCGGGAAGGCATAATGACAAAGACTTCGATGTGGCAAATGTTGAAGAAAGCCCTTCTTCACAGGTCAGTGTCATTTCTTGGCAATAACAGAAAGTTCTAAATATAAATGACGAGTCTTAATGCTCATCTCTGGCACCCAATCAGTTGAGACATCTCTACTTACTGGCCCTACCCCGGTGCCTTTGAGAATATTCGAAATACATATAAACTCTACTCAGAACCAGAAAAAGCTCATCATTTTTGAGCTTTCAAAAGGTTAAAAAGTTTATATTTAAAGAAATATAACATACTAAGTTTCGCACTAATAATAGCTAAATTTAGTATTACGTTTTTTAAGGTGATTTTATATACATCTTTTACTTGATATTTTTAATGATTTTCATGGCGTATATTATTATTATCACCAACAGCATTATAATTATTACATTTTAAAGAACCTGAATCTCAGAGTTATAAAGTGATTTGCCAAGTCACCCAGGTAGCAGCTGGGCAGACTCTTTGCCAATTGTAAACTCTATGCTCTGTGCCTCAGACACCACCAGCAGTTGTTCTTGCTTTTCCTAGGCGAGTTCCTCCAAAATGATAAATACAAGAGCCGATTACTGGCTGGCTGGAAACAAAACATACATCAGACACTGTGGTAGATTACAAAGTGCATCTATAGAGGTGTTGTTTTTAATCACAAAAGGCTGCTATGACAGGTAATTTTTTGAAATATTAAATTGTGTTTTGCTTTTCTGGCCATAAAAACATAAGAAAATGAATAAGCAGAATTTATGTTTTATGTTTTATATTTTCCTCTACTCATTCCAAAAAGGCAACAGAACTTTGCATTCCCTTCCCTTGGGTATAATTGCTGAGTCAAAGCAAAATTACTGGATGAAAATAAGTTTTTATGGTCTTTGCGGAGGTTTAAATTCAAGGAGGAAACCATGAGAGGGAGGGAAGAGAAATGAGTATCTTCCAGATGGAGGAGAAATAGATTAAAACAGTGAAAGAGTTGGGGTGTATGACAAGAGTCCAAGGGCAAGCGATAATTTGCTAATTTATGGACTATTTTGGCTGTGACATCATCTCCCCTGTAATACTCATGGGAGCAGGAAGGAGCCCTGAGCAGGAATGACCACTTGATAAAGCTCTTTAGACTGGACCCTACACACTGTGGGTGGAACACAGGCCAAGCGCAGGTACCTCATCCTGTGCGAAACCATCCTGAGCCACAGGACTTCCGAGTTCAGAGTAGGGTGAGTAACGGATTTACTAGGTTTTCTAAAATTTCCTAAAGGCAGGAGAGGCCCTCGTGAAGCACAGTTTTACAGGAATCCTTGTCATCATCTCCTTATAAAGGCAAAGGCAGGAAGAAGATTGTCAAATAGATTAGTGTGTGTTCTGGATAGATACTAGGTAGAATCTTGAAGTCAAACTTAACTTTGTTTAAAAACAACATATATGCAAGTGTGTTTATGAAGAGATTCGGACAGATGAAATGATGTTGGAAAAATGTGGAAAGTTCTTGAAAAGGAATGATGATTACATGGGGACACGTACTATTCTCTTTGTAAGTTTGAAATATTTCATAATAAAACATTTTAAAAGACAATAAAGTTAGGTAGCAATTCTTGCACCTCTGTCATGTAGGTTAAAGCTCTATATAGGTTGCGTGTGGAAGAGCCCAAAAGAACAACATGAAGAGAGTATCTAAGTAGCAATGCCGGCCACAGCCTTAGACAGGAGAAGTGGCAACACATGTGACCTGAATTTTACACCTTCATCGAGATTCTACAACTATTTTTGATACAAACAAAAT
This sequence comes from Hystrix cristata, assembly GCA_004026905.1. Classification (NCBI taxonomy): domain Eukaryota; kingdom Metazoa; phylum Chordata; class Mammalia; order Rodentia; family Hystricidae; genus Hystrix; species Hystrix cristata. The sequence goes on along the minus strand of PVJO010008946.1, from coordinate 10,655 downwards.
TATAAGAGTTCAAAATACTTGAATTCAGTCATCCTCACACAGAAAGAGAACAAATATGTCATGTTTTTGTGAGGACAGTCTAATAATTTGGAATAATAGCCACATCTTTTTGTTATCCACAAAGTTATTATGCAATAAAGTTATTTGGTTTACAGCCTTTTTATAAAAACCTAGGGAAATGTCTCTGCCTGCTCTAGTTCTAGGAAAAGCTCTGCTAGGAACAGAGGTGGAATTTAACTAGAATCTCAGAACCACTAAAGACTGTTGATGCAGGTAATCCTGCTGGCTTTGGCCTGCCAGACTAGAAGAAATGGCCTGATGCTCCCCTAGAATCTGCAGAATGGATTTCATTCAAACTCAAAATAAAAATGCCCTTGTACCCAGCTTTCATCCCGCAGCCGTCCTAAGTTGCCAACTTCTCCGGCCTTCTGGGGGAGCCCCATCAGCTGTGTGCAGTCCCAGAAGTCTGAACCAACAGGCTTCTTCCAGAAAAGGGGTCTAACACTACTGTGCACCGAATGGAGGACATTGATGCTGAGGGAAACCAGAGCACCATCCAGGGAGGCCTAGAACAGACTTCAAAGGACCCCACTGTCTACATGGAGATAACTCTGGGGAGAAAGCTTGTTCCCTTGAACCAGTCGTGAATGGCAGCTTCCAAAATTTCATGAAGATTTAAAGTTAGCTCCCCGGCAGCACAGAAAACCAGCAAACTATCCACAGACACAGCTAGGTTTTGGGAGACGCTTAACAGTACTTGGGACTGGCTTAAGTGCAACTGTATCTCCAGAGACAACAGCTTCTACTTGGGAGCTACCTACCAACACTCAGATCACTGAGAGGGCTTTGACCCCTGAGGGCTGAGGAAACAGCATCCAAACAAGAAAAAGTTTCAAAGGCCTCTCAAAGGTCTCCAAAGTGATGCCTAAGCAGATGATTTAAAATTACTCTTTGTATTTATTTCTATTAGCATAAAAAATTATGCTGTAACAATATATATGATCATCAGTGGCTTCCTCACTTGGTTCATGTATCACTTAAGCCAAGGCTGTATCCTGAGGGTAGAATATACGTTGGAGAATTCGAAGTGGCTAATGGCTACACACTCACACATCTGTCCCACCTCACATTGTGCATCACAGTATGGTTCACATCACAGCGGTTCATGTACACCTGATTTTATGGATTTATGAATTTGGGCTATAAAGGATAGACTCATTATAATACAACACTGGAATTTTTAATGACATAATATTTGACCACATCAATCTATTTTATATTGCCTATTTTATGTCTTTTTTTTTTTTTTTTTTTTTTTTTTTTTTTTTTTTTTTTTTTTTTTTTTTTTTTGCTTTGAGACACACTGTTCCCTTGTTATCGTTTGGCAAAGACATGAAAGAGTAGCATTTTTCTTACACTAAATGACAGGAGTTTCAAATTTGCTGACCTTTTCTTTGATGACTGGTAGATGTCAATAGAGTGCTACCTGTGAGGTCCTCAAGATTAAGACCCTGCACACTGTCCGCTTTCAGGGTAAAGATGACAGTCTAATAGTGACTGACAGAAGGACTGTTTCATTCTGTTTTTAATCCTGCTATAGAAAAAGAATGTCGAAATGGATATTTGGAAATGTTTACATCATCATTGTCAAAATGATAAGCCTCATTTCTCACATTTAATTTCTTGTATCTTGCATTTTAAAGAGGTGAAACATAGTTTTCTAATTCATTGTAAGATCTTTCAGAGAAAGCATTTGCTAAAAATCTTAAATGATCTCTTCTGATTTATTCATAAAAATCTGATTCCACAATGTATACATGTATTGAAATGTTAGACTGTAGCTCTAAAAATGTGTGTAATCATTATTTGTCAATCAAAAGTTTAAATATATATTTTAAATATATACATATTTAAAATTGATTTTGACATCAGGGAAAAGCGAATTTGTTAAATTTTAACAACACAAGTGATAAGACACGATGTCAGTGAGACTGAGAAATTAGTATGATTTCGATAGTGTAGCTAATAGTGCGCCTCTTCCATTGGACCCACAGATCCTTTGAATAATATTTTGCAGTTAACAGCGGTCATCAAAACCAAGTATTAAGAAGAATCAAGATATATTATGCACAGATAAAAATTCCCTGCGATGAATGTACCAATAACATTAATTTTAAAAAACCAACTCTCAAAATAAAATGAACACAATCATTCAATTTCTGCAACATAAGACATAAAACCAAAATTCTGTCTAAATAATGAAGGATATTCTATAACAAGACAACATTAAAATGTTAATTTTAGTGAGTCTTTGAATGCAGCTTTTTGCTAGATTAATTAATGTGGTTTATATGTTTAAATATTCACAATTCATATTTATTTTTTGTATTATACCCACTTTAATATGATAAAGGGCTTGCAGTGTGCATAATATCTAGTACTGTTTTATGTAAGCATCCACGTGTTCCTATGTGCAACTATCTAGCTATGTCCATATCTATCAAAAGAATAAAAAATATGCATAGATGCATGTGAGTTCTAGAATAATGAGTCATAGCTTTTGAACCACAAGTTGAATTATTTCTGATGATAGCTCATCTCTGTATCCCTAGTGTTAAGCACAATGCCTAGCTATGCTCAGAAAGTTGGATAAGTGAATAAAAGTTTGAAATGGCTAGGGGTTTGAATTGTTCTTATATAGAAATAAGCATCCTTGAATTATTTAAAAAATCCTTTAATTCAACCATACATGCACAGAACAGTCAAATAAAATTGCATAATATTTATGCCTTTGTAGAAACAGTTCCTTCTGTTGTCAAAGACAGTCAGTGTTTCTGTTTCTCACCACTAGATGGCAATAGCTCTACATTACTCTCTTCCTGGGGACTCACTCATTTGCTAGCTAGTGGTCTTGAAGGTGGCACCTGGATTGTTATCTCTGTAGATATTTGCCAAGAAAAGGCATGTCAGCTTTAGGAATTCTGAGATTGATATTACTAATGAAAACGCATTTCTGTGCCTGTTTCTTGTATATATCTGTGACAACTGCAACAGTTATCTGCCAGTTTGATTATCTTGGCACCGTAAATCATTGTAGCAAAATCAATAAACATTTTATTTTAAGCTGTGAGTCCACAAAGGTCTGCATATGGAAAACTTAAGGTAATTGCAGCACTTTTCTGTAGAATACCAATATTCTTCTCTCTCCTCCTTCACGCTAACTTCATGGCTTTGGAACATACCTTAGCTACAAATAAATATGGAGATGACAGAAGTGAGAGGTGTACTTTTCTCGTCGCCTTGAGTAGTGGTGTGTATTCACAAACAAGCCTCATACGTGTGACTGAGAACTATCTAATTTCTTTTGCATAGAACAGATTTACCAAAAGAACCTGCAAAAATGCTTCTGATTTTGGGCAAAAATGCTTGTGATTTGGGGCAAAAAAGAATTAAAGACATGGTAATGACTGTACAGCAAGAGTCTCTCTTTAGGCCAATACTTGGGAAGATAATACCATGTAATTTTCTTTTGAAATAGAATCAAAATATGATTCAATCTTTTCATGGGCTGTTTTGTTTGAATTTACTAGTATTCATGTAGTCCTAGAAGGGGAGTGGAAAAAAACTACGCACAAATTGGGAGTTGGTATAATCATTAGCCATGTCTAAAACCCTCAAGGATGAGACATACACTTTTTTGTCTTCTATGACTTTATCAACTGTTAGCTCTGGATAACTCAAAAATTGGGGAAAGAAATTGAATTAAATTCTAAGAAAACCTCTTGACCCCTGAAATTGTATCTTTTTGTTTCTTGGATACTTTTGGCAAATACCTCTGATGAGTTCAGAAATGCAATTTTATTTTAGCATCTTTCTTTGCCATGACAAATGCTTCTTGTCACTTCCCCCATTTTTAACATTGTTCTGAGGGCAAGATTACAAAAGAGAGAGCTAAAATGCACATACTCTGAATATTTCTTTTTAGAATTCAGGGAACATTAAGGATGCAGGAACAAAGCCCTACAGATTTATTTTATTAATTTAAGACTACATTGGGAGGTCTTTCAATAAAAAAGAACCTAAGTGACTAATCTCCCTCATGCATTCTGCATTTATTTAACTTAAATTCTATCTCAATCTAGTTCTAGTTGGTTTCTTCCAGAGGGAACATTAAAGGATCATTTGAGAATTGAATCTTCTCTTTTGACTTCCAAAACCAATTGTTGAAAATTGTTTTAATTAATTAGAATCAATATGGTGTCTTCAAAGAAGACATTCAACTGTCTCGGATTCCCCAGCACTGCATCTTGTGTAACAATGTCCAGAACTAAATGAGAAAGTAGGGAGGAGTCTTCCTTTTGTGCACCCTGATCTTTAAATTGTAAGGAATGAATTTTAATCCAGATATGCTTATACAAAGAAGTAGAATTTTCAAAAAAGACTTTATAGTGTATTAGTAAATCTAAAGGAAGACTAAATGGTCAACATGGAGTAGCAGAGATCAGGGGAGTTCCAAAGGTGGGTGAGAACAGCAGAAGAGAGTGGCGTGTATATAAGAGATAGGGAAACCAAGTCCATTTGACACATGGGCTGGAGTGAGGAGGGATTATAGCCCTGCAGAGGCAATAATTGGTTTCTCTGCAGTTCTTGGCAGTGCTATACTTGGAGTTCTACATGATTTCAACCTTGGTGGGATGGAGGGTGTATTAGTCACTTTTCTTGTTTCTGAGTCTACCTGATAGCCATAACTTTTAAAAGGAAATGGTTTATTTGGTTCATGGTTTCAAAGGTTTCAGTCTGTGATCGGCTGACTCCAGGGCAGGGACACTACAGCAGAAGGGTGTAGTTAAGCAAAGCTGCTTACTTCATGGTGGCTGGGAAGCAGAGCAGGGGAGTAGTGCCAGAGAGGAAGTGGCCAGGGACCAGATAGAATACCCAAGGTCAGACCTCCGTAACCTACCCACACACCCAGAAGTGTACTTTACTAATCCCTTAGGTGGCTTCTAAGTCAATCAAGTTGCCAGTGAAGCATAACTGGATGAATAAAGCTAAGAAGGTCTGCAGGTGCAGTCAGGGGGGGACTTGTCTGCCACACTGAATATGAAAGGAGTCAGGTTACTGTAGCATTCGATGAGGAAATGACTGATTAATTCCGGTGCTGAGAGGCAGTACACGCACAGTACAGGATAAAGGTTTATAGGAGAGAAGCTAATCGGTCTGAAGAACTACTAGGCCAAGGGCCAGTGTTTCTGCAGGTCTGAGTGAGGCTAAACTGGACGTTCAAATATATCAGAAACAGAGGAGGGAAGAGTGAGCCTCAGGAACTAGATTGTAGGGGAGACTGAGAGACCTCAGCATGAGATGACCAAGGCCACATTTTGTCCAGCCTCATGGCTGGGTGGTGCCTCTCACTGTGTGTCACTATTATGAGTGAGTCTGCCAGCTCTCATCACTGGAGCAAAGAGAAATTATCTAGAGCTTTGGCTGGGAAGAGTAATCTGTCTCATTCAGTTGAGAGGAGGGTGGCATTTGTAGCTTTCATTGGGATTATTCAGGACATAGCGAGCATGTGTTGGGTTTGTTTGCTTCACTGTGAGAGGGTGTGTCAATGTCTAGGTGCATGTGGAATTAATGGAGGGACTGTCATTTGTGACTTCACCGCTAATACTGAGGCAGATCGTTGATTTTATTACAGCGGACAAAGTGAGGTCAGAGTATTTGCAGTACTGTGGGGAGGCTCCACTGTGTCTGCCTGGCCACAAGTGTTGGGACATGTGCCGCTGACCAGAGATGGCATCAGAAGCCCTGGCTGTTGCAAAACCTGGATATCTCAAATATCAGGGACAAGAGTTAGGAATTTGAAGAACCACTTGAACAGATTTTCTGTATGGCTGTATCAAAGACTAGGGACATAGATGATACTTAGGAAACCCTGGAGGGTAAAGAACCTGTGTATTTGCAAAAACCTTTGATTAAGTATACTTGTGTATGAGGGGAACTTTCAACAAAGCAGAGTATGAACTATATTCTATTCATTGTGTGTGGTCTGTGAGACTGTACTGAATTTCTGTTATTAAGTATGCATCGCCACCATCTCTTTCAAATGCCCCTTCTAATGACAACAGAAGACAAACAGCAAATTCATTTGCTCTTCTCCACTGGCTCAGATTTAAAATGTGCCAGTGAAAACTACTTACATTCGATTTAGTAAGTGGGTGAAGGGAGGCCACTGTTTCTTGGGGACGGTAGCAGGCAGACAGCTGATTAGACAGCGTATTCATAGCAGTTCCCTAGGGAGTAGTACCAGCCATCCAGTGCAGCAGTACAAACTGAGGCCCTTGGTGGTAGCTTTTCTGACTTTAGCTCACTCGGATTGCTCAGTAGTTGTATGAGCGCCTAATCTCTGTTTTAAACTCCTACACATGTGCACTCATACCAGCGAAACAGTACATATGAGGACGACACCGGGTGAATTCTGTTTTCCTAATCAAATACAGACTGAAGCAGTGACCCCAACACTCCCTGTACTATTTCCCTGAACTTATATACATTAGCTTGGAAACAATAGAGAAGAGGAAACACTAATTAGTTCAGCTAAAGCCGTTTCTACAAACACCTGGCCAGATTGTATCAACTAAAGTGTAAAGTGGAAGTACTGCCTTCTGGTGTGGCACTAGACATTTCAAAATCTTTTTTGTTTATGTTGGCCTTTAATTCTTTCAGCAGCTGTCCACTGAGATTCCCATGCCAATTTATGATTATAGTATAAATAAAAGAATGAGATTGTTACTAGATGCTCAGGTGTTGCCATTCACTGTGAAACAAGTTGAGAGTCTGACTACATGTAATGGAGTGATAAAATGATAAACAAAAGTGCAAGTATTAGGGGTCCAGAAATGAGACAGACAGCAGTCAGGATTGGAGTTACTAGAGACAGCTCTGGGACGGGAAATTTCTTGTTTTCTGTTGTTTAAATTGTGGTAAGAGACACATAACATCAAATTTATCATTATAACCCTTTTCAAGTATGTGGTTTAATAGTGTTAAGTCACATGGTTGTTCAGCCAATCTCCAGAATTCTTTTTATTTTACAAAAGTGAAACCGTGCACTTGTTAAACAATTCCCCATTCTTCTTTGCAGCCTGCCCATTTCTCATCCCCTGGAAACCACCATTGCACTTTCTGTCTGTATGAATTTGACTACGTCAGGAACCATATACTAGGGGAATTGTATGCAGCACTGTCTTTTCGTGTCTGACTTATTTCACTTAACATAATGTCCTTGACGTTCATAGAAGTTGGTGGTTTGAAAGATGCCTCAAAGAACTGAAAGGTTTTAGAGACATGGAACAGAAAACTGCAAGCAGAGTAACACATATATTTATTTAAAATACTTCAAAACTGCAGGATATCTACCAACATGGAAGAATATTGTTTTAAAGGCCTAGCACATTTAATATTAAATGAATCATTTTGTTACAATAACAAAAGAATAAATACAGCAGAGTAAAACAAAAACGTTAGACATTTGAAGACAGTTGATAAAAATTACTGTTAGAGTGAGAAACTTTAAGAACCCAGTTTCTGTCATTGCACATAAAAAGGAAGATGTGAAATGAGTATGTAAATAATTTGAAAGATATAATTGATGCTTAAATACATATCTCAGTTGTGAGCCCTATAACTAGATGATTTTAGGTTATTTTGCTACATTGATAAATATTGGTAGTCGAGGAAGAAATGTGATGTGTATGAATCCAAAAGTAAACTACTTAGTCCCACATTAGGACAAGATCAATTAGCTGTATTAGGTTCAGGTTATCAAAGGAGACAGAGCCCTGGAAAGAATTAGAATAAGTCAGAAGTCTTGTTTTGATTATTTCTTGGTATTTCTGTAAGAAATTTCCCTCTTCTTTTATTTCATTTGCATATCTGTGAGATGGGGAAAAAAGATAACTAAGGACTCCTTTCAACACTGTGTGACATCCAGATAAAAGGAGATGAAATTTTAGTATTCATTTGGCAAGTGTTTATTGATGGTATATTGCATGCATGTCCTGTACCATTTGATCAGAATGATATGTGAAGAAATTATAAACTAGGGACCACCCAACTATGTTTGGCATGTTCAGGGGAGGCTTTATAGAACATTTTAAAAATAAGTCTTGAGAAAATGCATAATATATTCAGAGAATAGAAAAACATATCCATCATTTTCTTTCCAATGAGTAATTTATGATCCTCAAAATACATTGCACAATTCCCTTTCATGCTACTAGTTCCTCTGATGATTTTAGAACTAGAGAAAGAAAACAAGTTATTGCATCTGAGAAATCACCCCACTGGGCCACAGCATATAAAATCAAGTTTGTGATGTTATGAAGGAAGATAGAAGTACAAGAAAATAGAGAATCAAGGAGAAACCAAAAAGTTTGAAAAATCTATTGGAGTTAAAAGATCAGTAAAGAAAGCAAGCATAGGACTGATGACTCTAAAGCTTGGCTATTGATAGCTTAATCCATTCTGTTCCTAAAGGGTTCTTAACACACCAGGAGAAGGATGTAAATGTTGGTGGTAATGAATACCTAACTAATAAAGGTCAGTTTCATCTTGTTACAAGAGAATATAATTGCTATTTCAGTGAGAACCAGAAAGGGCGTAGTGCTAACTAAGGGAGTAAACCTAAAGGATAGTTACGTGAATGTTGGAAAATGACTGGCTGTATCTAGCATAGGCATTAATCCACACAAGTGTGAACTTAATCCCACATTTTGTGATTTAGCTGTTGAAGGACCTTGGAATCTCACTTATTTTTCTGAGCCTCAGGGTCCTAAAATGCAAAATCACACCAATGCTGGTATTTTGCACCATTGCTTTGCTGTGATAATTCAGTAAGATAATAAGGATTCAAGGCATAACCCAAGGTCTCATGTGGAATAGATGCTCAGTAATGTTATTAGTTCCCTCTTTTCTGTAGAATAGTGTCTAGCTTACACCAACCTGGCTGTATCAGTCAGAGTATAATCAAGAGATAGAAACCACACCGTGATTTGACCACAGGATATTTAATAAAAGAGTATTAACAATAACAGAGGATCGGAGTAATAAAGAAGTAGCTAATAAGATGTAAAGAGAACTCTAAAATAGTAACAATGGCATATATGAAGACAGCATCTAAGAAAGTGCTCCTCGCACCCAGTTTCCATGACTGAGGTGCAGAGCTTTTTGGAGCAGGGGTGGCTATGACCTCCTGGATAGCAGGGAAGTTGCTGTGTGCCACACCCTTGGAAAATGGAGGTCTGTGCTCTGTAATGTGGGGAAAACTGTTCACGGGGTGGGGGGGTTATCTTGCCTGATGCATTCCATTGCAAACTTCAGAGAGGGTGCTGGAGGAAGCTGCTCATTGTAAGTGCTGTTGGTCACTGTGCATTGAAGGATCTATGCACAGTGAGAAGTTATGTGGACTGCAGAACTCTGGTGCTGGAGGAACCACATTGCTGCAGGAACTGGGTGCTGGAGAAGTCATGCATGATACAGGAGCAAGTGCTGGGAAAGCTCCCCATACTGCAAGAACCAGGATTGGATGGAGAAGCTGTGTGCACTACAGGAATTGGGCACCAAAGACTCTTCATATACTGCAGACGATCATGGAGTGGACCACGTTGGAACCAGAAGCAAAGTCAATCTCTTTCCTCCTCCATTAATTGTCTCTCCAGAACTCTATTGGCAGAGGTGAACAGTGCCCTGTAAAACAAAGAAAAATGACTAAAGATCCCAAGTCAATTTCACAAATCAAGAAATGAAAAGGAGTTTTGGAGCTGACTAACCTAGTGTCCTCTTTGGAATGCATCAAGTGCAGTCTTACCTTATGAATTTTACATGAATTGATGTAAGTGTGAATGGCCAAATACAGACAGGCAGTCCAGCTCCTGGGAGGGGTCATCTAGGGCTGCTGGCTTCCTACGGGGAAGGAATTTTAGGTTTCTCTGTCCATGTGCATTCTAGCTCCTTTTCTTCCTATGAAAACTCACAAGCTTATTCTGAGTCATGGTTTCATCCACATTTGCCAGGTGGGAACACAGCCATAAATACCAGAAATCAATGCTACGCCTTTTCTCTTTCACTTTTTTTTTCTTTGTTGCTGTTGAGAGGAACTCTGCCACTCCTGACTTTTTCCACGAAACCACCCCAGCAGCTTGGTCCTGCACCATGTAGCTGGTCAATAGGTGGTAAGAATTTAAGATGTGAAATTAGGCTAGAGGCAAGAAAAGAACTGCAGACCTGACTTGGCTTCACCAATATTTTACATTGTGAAAATTAGGTACTCACTCAAGTCGTAAAAATGTAATATTTGTTTCCCATTGGCTTTGTTTCCAGTGTCTGTCTCCATGTAGAATCTACAGAGATGGATTGTGATTTGCAGAATGGATCCAGGTATCTACATTTCTGGCCACAATACCAACAAACACCTTCAAAACACCATCTTAGCCATCGCCATCTTGTTTTTTGCATCCAAACATCCAGAGTGGTTAGCTCTTTTAAAAAAATCGGTATAGTAATAATCATAAAACAGAACCCTTAAGTAGTAATTTATACTTTTCAACAGAAATATTCATATAGCAATTTTACAATCACTTGAGTCTAAATTGTTATCA